>JASFDH010002665.1:0-10292 GCA_036937195.1 Nidularia pulvinata | reverse complement strand
AGGCACCATCAAAGACAGCATATGGACAAATACATTTTCCCAACATTCGAGTGCAAACGGCAATGCAAAGCACTGTAACACTCCACCGTCGGCGAGGAATATCAACTTCAAATTTAGCGTGTGATTTGGCACCGTTTCGGTAACAGCCTGATCAGGGACATACTCACGGAGCCTTTAGATCTGGACTTTCTGTTCCCATCAAACCTTGCCTCCTCCCGCCCTCCTATACTTTTAGACATATGTAATCCACAATCTCCTTACATCCTAAATCCTCAGAAGTACTTCGCCCGCACAATGTAGCTTTGCACAAGACCTATAGCTATGCACTTGGGCAAGTGTGGAGGTGTTAATAAGTGCTAGAATAAAGAGTGCCCAGATGTTGGCTGACCATAATTATCCCAACAGAAGGATCTGACATTGAGGAGGGTAAATATTGAAAGTACTAGGCTCCAAGTCTTCCAAAGGGGCCTCTGTTGGTACCTACTCAGAAGATGGCCTATTGATGACACTGACCAGGCAAAGTGATCCTGAGAAGTGTGGGTTTGAAGTGAACTCTGGGTATCAGTCAAGGCTTGTTTTGATGCATGTTTGAAGGATTAGTATTTTCCCCTTGTTTGAGATTTGTAAGTAGCCTATGATGACAAGTAGACTATCTTTAAGCTTGCATGACATGATAGAATTGAAGTGTTTTGTTGTAGCTGCTTTCACAATGTGAGCAGTGTGTGCCACTGATGCTGCTTCTTGCTATGCTTCCTTCTCTATGATTTTCCTATCCTGTTTGCTCTGTCAGCTTCAAATCCTTCTTTCAATTGTGGATGTGTAAGGAAGCATGCTTTAACTTTCATTGAGCCATGTATCTTTTCTCTGCCTCATTTGCAAGTTGGATTTGTTCTTGCATCTTATGATTGTGCAGTGTGCATTTGCAGCAGCTATCTGCACCCTTTCCATTTGAAGTCCTGTCAGTGTCCACACCTGGTCCTGGAGCAAATACAGTTTTTATATTAGCTCTTCATGAGTTTTGTTCATATTGTCTGCAAGGGATGCTACTCTTTGAGGAGGATGTGCCAGAATTTCTTTATAAAGCTACATGGATGCTAATTGTGTCAGAAGTTTCATTATGCTACTAGTTGACTTTATCTCAGAGAACTCAGTTTCACAGTTGACACTGATATCTGTTCTGTCTCAAGTTCATTGGTTGATGCAAGCAGAGTATGATCTAAATCATGATGTGGAGGAAGCTTGACAGATTCAGAAGAAACATAGTTTCCATCCACCTCAGCTTTTGCATCTGTTGAAATGGTGAGATCTGAGCTCAAATCTCAGCAGATGTATTTCCCTCCTTAATTCCCTGGATGGCTTGCTGGATGTGGGTTTCATAATCTGTTCTTAGCTGCTTCTTTTTCTTTAGCATAGAACTTAGAATGTGTGGAAGAGTGGAGGCTGATCCAGCAAACAAAATGTGTCAATGCTCAAGTTCAAGTACTTAGATACTCAAACTCAAGCCCTACATAGAGGGTGATACTCAGTAAAAATAAAAATGTCCAGCAGCAGTCCAGTATTTCTCCACTTGATCATTTGCTGCCAGATTGTCACATTTTTTGACCCCCAATGTTAGACTTTAGCCCTGTGGTTAGTCCAGTGAATGGCAGCCACCCAGGCAGCAGTGAAACAAAAATCATTCACTTGAAGTCATATCAAATTCCAGTCATGGTCAGACATTTATGTACATATTTGTCATCTAATGATCATGTAATAATCATGTAATAATCAGATCAAAATCTATTTATTTAATTACACACCCTTTTATGTACAATACTGAAGTGTTCACTTTTTCTTGACAATTCATAACATCAGATTTCTCAATTGTCAACTCAAGTTGCAATGTTCTCTTAGTTTTCTCATGACTCACACTATTTTTAGTGCAGAGCACAAGCAAGCAAACCAGCATGGCCATCCTGCAGCCTATGATGTGTCTCACTTGTCAAACTCCCCAGCTTGCAAAATCTTTTCCTTCTGGCATTCACTATCCAATAGACCCTCATAGTATGCCTCCTGGATATGGCATCATGAGGGTGATTAAGCCTGAGGATATGAACACATCTCCTGTAGTATTCCCCAAGAAGCATTGCTGGACCTCTGATACTGAAACATTAGAGAGTGTCTTTTCAACTCCCCTATTACAGTGCAGTGGCTGCAAATTGGCTTGTTATAGTGTCAATTTTTCTAATTGGTTGAATCAGTGCTTTGTTGACCTGGTGTATCTTGAAACATTTAGAATAGAGAGTGCCAGACTGCTGACTGGAAGATGTACAAGCTGAATTGTTTGCATTGCAAGCAATATTGCACCCATAAAGAAGCTTCAAAACTGCACATAGCTTTGCCAGCAAGCTCAGTTACAATGCTGGATATCATGGAAGCATTTAATAATTTCTGCTATGTGAGTCTTTCTTCCCCACTTGTATCAGTGTCAATATCAAAAGGAGGAGTGGCTATATGTAGTATGTGTTAAAATAAACAACAGTCTCAACAATATCAAAGACAATTTGTCCTTGGATGGATAAGGGGAGGTTCCAAGAGGGCAAATGGATGAGTACATACAACAGTAGTAGACTACCTATATACTGTAAGACCTGAAACAAATATACAAATGCAATAAAATATAGTAAAGCCACAAAAATATAAACTAAGATATATGCAAAAAAGCAGTGCATGGCAAAATGCTTGCAAACTGACATCAAATATTCCAGCAATATGCACATGCTATGGAGTCACCCATGAGTCTCTCAAACTAAGAACTCTTCAAGCCTTCAACTTCAGGCTTCAAGCACTTCAAGACTGCTAAGGTCTCCTGTATTTATATAATCTCAACTCCCATGATTAGCTCACCTGGCATCCTTGCTGAGATATATCCAACTGCCAGAACCAAATCCAGATTCTCATTGTGCATTATACTGTATCCATCACCTTCCATGAATTCCATGGGCCATGGTGCACCTGCCAATTCCTCTGCCTGAAGCACACTGTCCAATCACATAATCAAAGGAGCTGATGAAAATTATCATGGAACCTCCTTTTCTACCAACTCTCACATATTAGTGCTGGTATCACCTCTCTGACAATGAACATTGTTGGAGACAATGCTCTTTTGTAGCTGTCTTTGAGCATCAGGAAATTGGGAAGAGCCTGGTATTTTCAGGTGGAGTTTGTAAGAGGTTACCATACTGCTGATGCTGGGCTGAAGATTAAATTCTATTATAATTGCCTATCATATCTGACAAACAGCAAATGTTCTGAGAATAAAAGGCCTGTGATTATCAGGTAGTCACAATTATTGTATAGTAATACCATTGAGAATCATAATTACATGACATGCTCCTTGAATTATCAGATATAATCAGAAAGTCAGCAGTTGGGCCACTGATTATCATGCACCATCAGAATGATGACTTATTGATAGTAAGTTGCCTGTACTACAAAAGAATAGCAGTGATATGCCCTAGGTGAATCTACACCTAAACACTAGGAAAAAACCACATATCAACATCCAAATTATGATATTAGTGAAAACAACTAGCTATGACAGATATATTACAATAACAAAGTTCTAAGTACCAGAGAAAACAGACTAGCTAGAATAAAGGAAAACATGGAGTGCAGCAGTGCTGAAGATAACACCAGCATCCAGAACCTGAGGGGAACTGATATGGCTAAACTGTGACTGAGAGCAGCTATAGTGCAGCTGAACCAAGGTAACAGTGGTGTTTGTTTGGCTTCAGACACAAGCCCTAACAGTCACACACAATGAGAGAATAGGAAGCATAGGGGAACCTTACATGAAAGAAGACCATACAGATAATCATATACAGGCAGAACATAAAATAACAGTAAACAAAATATACAGGTCTATGCTATGTAAGTAAGTAAGAAACCTACTAGGTACAGATGGAGGGTAAGTAAGAAAGACACAAATAGTTAGGATCTGAAAAAGAGAGCAAAATAAAAGAGAAAGGCACTGGCAGGACACCCTCCCAGAGAATAAATACAAATAAACATGTGATCTCTAGTAAGAAACACCTGAAATATGAGTAAACTGAGAATCAAGCCAAGAAATGAGCTAAGAATAGCCATCTAGGATGGGATAAAAGCTCAAGGATAAGGAATGAAGATGGCAACAGGGATTTCACCCCTGTTCTCTCACAACACAATCTGCAGTGACAAGCCCTTCAGCTCCTGCAACACTAAGCCAGAGATTGTCAGGGTTCATTATATTCCTGGAATATACTTGACCCATGGAACATTCTAGAACATGGAATGTTCTAGAATTGTCATATCCCTATATGGCACAGCACATGCCTTCTCCAGACTGCTCACAATTAGTCCCAATGCTTTCCCAACTTCTGGCTCATCTCTGGGTTTACTCAGGTTTACTACTTATCTCATTTCAGCCACATGCACTATACCTTTTGTAGTATATCTCTTTGCATTAACATTCAATTCACATTCCTTAGCCCTTGTCATATGCTCTCTATCTCTTAATCCACTTGCTTCTCCATTGTACTAGTATGATTATAGTGCTCTGCATATTTACTCTGGTTACTTAGATTTTCTAGTATTTAAGTAATTTGAATGTATCATAGTACTTCAGTTTGTTAATTATTGTATTTAACATCCCTACTAGTCTCTAGCTAGTGGATAAGCTACCTCTGAATCATCCTCACTCATCTCTACTTGTTATTATCCCACCTGTCATTATACTTTGTGCTCAACAAGATCTCTGGTCTCTGGAGATCCCTCCTGACCAAATATTTGGTCAGGAAGTTGAGTATCAAGTGTCATTATATCTGAAGCAACTCACTCACCATTATCTGTAAATTGGGCATTAGGAACAAAGGAGGTGCAGCACATAAGCTGAAGCCATTGCCCATATTGACTCTCTTACTTTGGTAGCACTCAGACATGCTTACCAGAGATATTCCCAGAGTCTCCAGAGTCTCTCCCTGGTAACCTTGCTCACTCTATCTGCCCAGAACCTCTGGGCTATATCTGGGAAAGCAAGTTTGTAACAAAAATATGAAATATAGATAACCCAGTTCTGAGTCAGAGGCTTACTAAGTCAATTACTCAGCTGTGTCTTACTCAGCTATATATGACTCAGATGCTTATTCAGCCTAGCTATGCAGTAGTTAGTCATCCTCTCAGAATATTTTAGAAATGATAGTCAGTAGTATATAAACCCCTCATGTACAGTAGCCTAAGAGAGTAACAAACTGAGTACCATACAACAAAGTCCAGGACTGAGTCCTGAAGTTGTGTTAGTGATTTGAGAAGTCTGAGGTACAGGAAGACCATCCCATATGACTTGATTAGTAAAAAGTGTGATTTCAGGAGAAAGGAAGACAATCTCCTGGAGTCTTCACCCAAAGGCAGAAGAAAGACCACTGTGCTTTGGGGAATTAAAAGGGAAAGGAAGACCATCCCTAGTTAGTTTTTAGAGAGGCCATTAGTATCTGCAAGGGAAGGAAGATTACCCTTGGAGATTTAAGAAATTATATTGAAGGGAAGCATATATAGATTTAGAATGAAGTGACCTTGCAAGCTCTAGAGACAGGAAAACCATCTTGACAAGTCTGTAGCTAGATAAGTGAAAAGGAAGACCATTCACTGAATCTAGCTAGCATAGTGTCAGACATATTTCATATCATAAACTGTGCATTATGTATCACATTTTCAAATACACTCTCATTTCAGACTTGTCCCCATGAACTTAAGAGGTTGTGAACAGTCTGTAAGGCAGTAAAACAAATTTATTGCAGTTCTACCCTACAGACTACACACCCTTTTCAGCAGAGAGGTAGCTCTGGTATGACCTCAAACATCAATAATCATCCTTTTCCACTCTCATCCACCAGCCCTACCCCACATTATAATTGCCTATAGTCTCAGGTATTATACACAAGCAATCTTTGGTGTGAAGCCAAACACTGTTGCACTTATGCTATTAATTTTGTTTAAAATATACAGTATATGAAAAGACATGAGTACAGTTACTGTGCATTACACATACTTTAAAGGAGGAATTCCTCAATTTATGGCTATTATTTGTCATCCAGCAGCTTAACCAACAGTTTCATCATCCTAGTTCTACTGAATGAAATTAAGAGTAGCTTGAGATTTTGAGAGCAGGAATGAGACTAGGGAATATGCAATAGGCTGTGAATAGCATAAGGGCAGATACAAGGGCAGTGTCACAGCAGTTTTGATAACACAGAGCACTGCAGTGGACTTGAAAGGCACTGTCAATGATATCAGAGCATTGCTGCAGTACCCAAGCAAATTAAACAACAGAGTAGCATGAGCACATGAAAGTGCTGTACATAAAGAGAGCATTAAAGCGGGATATCAAAGGGAAAAAGTCTCTGCATATGTCATTGTCTTCATATATTGTGTACTGTAACCTGGAGATTTGAAGACATCGACTCCTGGTGGAGAAAAAAAGAAAACCTCCCAACAGTGATGGAGTTGAACGAAGTTGTAATTGCCACCCCTTAACAAGTGACTGATGTGACACTGTCCTGGTTCAAATTCTTATTTGGGTAAGATGTACAAATTTAATCTACAAATAATTTTTATGCAATGTTATATATTATTAGAAATGTAGCTGTTCTCATATTATATACGTAACCGTGCGTAAATTGCTGTTGCGCAAGTGAGCGCATCTACACATGTGTCGCCGCAAAAAGTGCTGTCACTCATATACGCAAAGTAACGTGGGCGAACTTGAAGGGGAGAATGGCGTACGTACTAAAAAAGAGAATGGAGAAGCCAAAAGCACTGCGGGAGAATCAGGTATAAGCAGGTCGATTAAGATACAATACATAGCTACAAGGAGTATGTACACGATGGATGGGGAGAGAAGATGGATATAGCATGAACAAAAGCGAGTACAGCAGAGGAAGATTGAAACATGCGTTGAAAGAGATATCATTAAGCAATGTAAAGCAGGCAGCACCGAATTTTCAAGTGCATAGCATCACAAAGTGTATCGAATGCGTTCGTTTGTCCAGTACGATGTGTCATCCATGCATGCATCCAAGTTTCTGTGCATTCTTAACAGCTATTTTTGAGACTGCAGCGTCACGGGTACAACAAGACTCCAAAAGAGAAGCTTAATTGCCCGTGCTCGCATGATCATCCCCAATCCCGCGCGTGCTCTACCCCACTCAAAGCCCCATTAACACCCCCAACAACCCGAGCAGTCCTGCTTCTACCCCCACCCCCGCTCCCATACGCACGCCCCCATTCCCGAGCGATGTCTGCGTTGCCCCAGGAGTAACAGTACTAAACACGATCGTCGTGCGCGTGCTCGTTGCACTGGTTGTGGGAGATGACCCAGAGGTCGTGGTGGTGGTGGTAGAGGAGGAGGATGCAGAGGTCGTGGAGACAGAAATGGATATCGAAGTAACAGTAGTAACGCTCCCCGTTCCGGTAGTGGTTGTGGTGCCAGTACCGCCTGGGAGTGTGGTCGTGGTCGTGGTGCCGGTCTGGTTGGGGATTGTGGTAGTGGTTCCGTGGGATGTAGAAGAGGCAGGGGGTGTGGTTGGTTCTGGGAATGCAGGGGAAGGAGTTGAGCGCAGGGACGACAAATGGGAAGGGAAAGTGACTCACGGGTGCTGCTAGTACTTGGAGGAGCACTGGAGGCGGTCGTAGTGGTGGACGCGCAGAGGTTGCGCAGGATACCACTGATGGTGCTCTGGTCCTCGACGCCGCATGTGCCGGACATGGCGGCGCAGCGCTGGGTGGCGGAGATGAAGGACTCGTGTGAGCAGAGGCAGGGTAGGTCTGTGCTGAGGGAAAGAGAGGGGTTTTAGTGCGGTGCGGGTACGCGGAAAAGAATGCGATGGAGAGGGAAAATAGCACAGCATGGAATAAAGAAAGGGAACGCGAAGGATTGGGGGGAGCTGGAGGGAGGAGGGGGACGAGGGGAATTAAAGTAAGGCAACGATAAGACACGTACAGTGCACACCCAGCCGCCTTTGCGGAAGACGCCGCACATGCCTGCGCACAGACCGGCAAGTCGCTGATGCCCTGTGCGTTTACGATGACGTGTCCTCCGAAAAACAATGCTCCGAACATAACCGCAAAGGCCCAGTGGAGGTTGGATGAGAACATCGTTGGTTTTGCGTGAAAACTGGCTTCGCTTGCAGTGCGTACTACTCGAACTAGTGACGATCAAAGGCAGCAGCCTGGAGCTGAGAGTAGGTGGAGACGAGGAAGAGACGCCAGTGCTTGCGCTGGCACGTCCGAGAGGATTAAGCTCGGTACACCCGTCGGATTCACGCAGTAGTACCAGCAGGTCGCATGATAGGTGTGGGGAGTTTTCGAAGCGCTAGCAAGAGCTCTCGACGGCTCGGTCCTGTCCGACCGTGGTTGCCATATCAGATGATCTGCTCTATTTCAGCTCGAAGCTCGCCATGTGCTTCCATCTCCCATCGGGGATATATGAGAGTTTTGCTGTTGAGATATTGGATGAGGTCCCGAGTACGTTGCTTGATGAGGGTGAGGAGGCAAGGTGAGTTGTCAAGCTTTTTCTGTGTCGGCCAGTTATGTTTTGTCACGATCGTAACCAACACTGGTCGCCGTCTCGCTTTTGCTCTCTTCATCACACTCTCAAAAAGTCTTCAGGACGTTGTAGCCGTGGGCTACGTCAGACAGTCACGTGATGTAGTGTACATGTACATGCTGTCTGTATCGTATCCCATACCCAATCCACCACCGTTACCGTGTCCATCTCACCAGCGGCCAGTCTGATCGTCTCCAACGTCGCCTGATTCGAGCTCCATGCGTCCTCCGTAATTTGGTCTGCCTAGCGGAAGCGCCAGAGAGGCACCTGGTTCGCCAGCGAATACTTCTCCATTCGGATTCTGCTATCTCACGGGAGCTCCGACTTCCGTTCTTGCTGGCGTTCTCAAGTGATGCTCTCTATTCATCTTTACCTACTGGCAGGAACATGCACACCTGACCTGAAAATGGCCTTTGAATCTCTCTAACATCGATTGCATTTCGCAGCAGTTGAATTCCTTCCGCGATGTCAACCTCTGGATATGATTCACGCTGATTCTTTAGTCCTATACATGTGCTATAACCAGTGGCTTCGGATGTGAAAAGCAAGCACCGACGATACTTCGAGTACAAGAACCATTAGAATCCTTCAAAGAGCTCGGACCTACTTCCAGGAATATCCAGCAGGGCTACCAAATCCTCAAATCTCCTTGCTTTGAAATTGAAAAGCCTTGTTCCTTGATAGAGAACTGTTGTACTTCTGTTGCGCGACGTCGATTACGCATTTCACGGATCAGCTTGTCCTACTTCTGGTCTTGGATTCCCTGCGCACGTATCCGACGCCTTATACATTATTGGTACTTGCTCCTAGTACATATTGACCAATATCGACTCTACGATACATTTTTACTCCATCTGCATTCAATTCATATGCCATTAACACAATCTGGGCGTCATTTTCTCCAGTGTAAAAAACTGCATTATCGAGGGCTTAACAGTACTCATAGTCGTTCCAGGTGTTCCTACTTGAGAACCCGAAGTTGCCCTGTGCGTTAAAGGCTACATTATTTATTATTAAAGGAAGGGTTTGAGGATCCTGCCGAGTTTTACTTAATTCTTGCTTACTGGACCGAAGCCAAGAAGTTTAGAAAACGTGAGTATGCTGGTAACTGATTTCCATTCTTCTACCAATAACCTATATTAATAAATACAATGCAGCTGAATACCACAATATGCCTCTAATATATATCACGAAAAAATCAAATGTTCAAGCAGAAAGTATGGCAGGAGCACCGAATGTGTTCCAGGATGACCACGACCCCCACGCCACTGCCGCACTGAGCCCAGCTACCGTAGCCGAAGCAAGCATCCCAAACGTGCGTGCCTGATACTCGCCCTTACGCTTCGCGTCAGCATAACTAATGTCGGGGCGGAACGAGACCATGGTGTAGATTGGTATCCAGGTATTGCAAGGCAGAGGTGGGTACGAAAGGCGTGAGAGAGTCGGAAGGAATGTCGCAAGAGAAGATGGCGTGCGGCAGGTGATATTGTAGAGAAGGGTGTCAAAAGACTTTTGGACGTAGTAGAGGGAGGTGGCAACTGTATGGCGGAGGCCGGTGCTGTTGGTGCGAGGATATTAAGGTTTTGTCACTTCATGGAGGAAGTAAGATCCACGTACTAGTTCTCCATCGCCATGTCGCACATGGCAACTACGTCTTCATGGCGCCTCTCGG
>JASFDH010002664.1:0-10292 GCA_036937195.1 Nidularia pulvinata | reverse complement strand
GACCCCAAGCCGCAACCAGAGCTGACCAAGTCCTGACCACCCTGTGGACCTGGTCATATGGCAACCCGCCTACCAGCGGGCGCTTACCCGCCTTGCGCGCCTTGTCCAATTCTTTCCCCTTGTTTGCCTTTACTTCCTTCCCATAGTTCTATTGCCTCCTCGACCCCGCACACTCCCCACAGCCCAGCACACTGTCCACAAGTTCTTGCTGCCTGGCCCTCTCATGTGCTAGCATCACCAGGTGCAGCCCGAATCTGATGGAAACCAGCGTCGGGAAGCCTACGTCCAGTGCCTACCATACATACAGACTCGCACCCACGGTCGTCCGCTTCTGCTCCGGTTATCCTGCTTATTGCTACCGAGCCAATCACCGCGCATCCACCGGGATGGGTCAGAGGAAACCGGGAGGAGGCCATGATAACGTGGTATGATTACGCCGTCAGGTACAAGCTTCAACATACATGTAGTGGGACAAGAGAAGCTAAGGGAAGACTTTTTACGAAATACGTATATATTTGATTCAGGTATACCTACTACATGCTAGACAGACAACAATTTTGAACTACAGGAATACATAATGACGATATCGATACAGGATGGGCATACAATCAAGTCGTAACCATCCTGTGGAATATTAGGTTGACATTGTACAAAATAGAAAACATATAGATCGGTGAGCAATGATCATGACACAAAACCAACGCAAAACACATTAAATTTACATCAAGAAAGATGGATCGATAGCTTCCGGACCAGGAAGATCCCCTATCGAATGAGCATTCAATAACCCGGCGTTCCACATCTCCACTAGCTCCCCAACAGAGAGGCTATTCGCGGGCGACGAGTTGTCGACAACCTGTAATTGGTCGTGATCGGCAGAACAGCCCTCTTGGAACTCGGAAACTTGCTGATTCCCTAATACCAACTCCAGCTGCTCTGCGGGGAAATTGAATTCCTGAAAGTCACCGAAGACCTCAGGGGCCCACGCAACCTGCAGGTTATCCGGAGGAAGTTGAGAGTCGAGAGTGAAATCCGATCCCAAGGCAACTGCGTCAACAAGGTGCTGGTACCCCGCGAGTAATTGAGCATCCCCGACAGGAACAGTTCTCTCCAGCTCAGATGTATACCGATCCTCCGAAGTAGATGCTGGAACTTGGGCCAACGAGAAGGTGCTCTCCTGGGCTGCTGCGTTAAAGGAAGGTTGGATGTTGGACCAACCCTGAGTGGCAGCAAGGACTCCAAGCTGATAGTCGGCCATAGACTGATGGTTCCCGCCCCATACAGCCTCCGGTTGTTGAGTAACCTGAGGAGTCGGTGCAAAATTTGCCTGAGCGAAAGCGACAGGAGGCTGCTGGTAAGCCCAGTTCTGGTCAGCAGGAGCTTCTTGGGCGGCGACGGCAGGCTGAGTAGGAGCGGGCCAAGGCAAATCCGGCTGCCACTGCGGAGTATCGGGTACGAAGGACTGGTTCATCTGAAGCACCACTTGAGATCCCAGAGAGTGTTGGCCATTGTCGGACTGCTGGTACCAACCCTGGTCGGCAGAAACTTGATGGTCGCCGTACGAGAGCTGCTGTCCATAAACCACGTTATTAGTAGTCGGGCCTATATAAATCAAGTTGGGAACAAGCTGCGACGTTTGGTCATCGCCAGAAAAGGGAAGAGGATCCACGTATTCGTCGGGGTTGGGCTGAGCAGGATACCTGTACGCCTCTGTGGGCTCCTGAGACTGATAGTGATCCTGCTGATAGTCGTCCTGTTGCTGGTTCCATCCCTGCTCGTCAGTACAAGCTCCTCCACCGCCGACTTGAAGGTTCCATGCCTGAGACTGTCCTGCTACCACCCTTTGTACTCCAACGCCAGCTGCGAAAACATCTTGCGCCAGCAAGCCATGATAGTTATTGCCGCTCTGATACCCCGGGGTCCAGGACACATCCGAAGTAGAAGGGATGTCTGCACCCTCCGCCACTTGCTGTCCGGGTGCAATCGACTGAATGGCACTTTGGACGTTCTTACAACCATCAACCCAGGATGCATTCGGAATCGCAGGGATGCTCGCACCCTCCACTGCTTGCTGAGGAGAAACAACCGGTGGATGTGCTGATGGTAAAAGGCCAAATGCAATCACAGCTTTCATTTCGTCAAGGGTAGCTCGCACATCAGGGTTCTTCTCGAAGTCAACTTGAGGTGCACGGTGGCCAGTTGGCTTTAGCCTAGTCACAGCTCCCGGGATGACGATGGTATAATGCGCGTTAGGCTCGGGGGCATTCGTATCTGTAACAGATAAAATTCCAGGAAGAGGGTGGCCAGTCGCAGCCGATGTCACTACCCATCGGTGCAATGTCCCACCGAACACCACTTTGGCGTTCATGGTGCGAATGTTGGGAATATTCAGAAGCACGATAGCGAGTGACGCATGAGGAGGAAATGTAGACGCGATTCTAAACCTACGGCTCGTAAAATTAGTGACAGCGATATAGGCATGATAGAAATTCTCACTTGTCGGCGAACACAGTGGATGGGGCGCCTTGAGCTACTCTCCGTGCTACGCTTAGGCCTGCGGTTGGCTGAATAAATCCATCGAACATATAAGTGATGATACGTAAAAGGCAAACAGGATTAACACACAATGAGTAAATTGCTCGGCTCTGCAATGGGGGCGTTGGCCGTGCTGGCCTCTGCTGGAATTTTCTTTTTTCTGGAGGCTCCGGCACCCTTGGAAGTTGCTTTGGTTTTGGAGTACCCATGGGGAGGTGGAATGGATGCCGGAGGACCTATATTCCCCGGAACTTTGGAAGAGGGAACTTCTGAAGATCTGGCCTTCCGTTTCCCCGAGGCCTTATCCGATGGAGGTAGGATCACCTGTACTTCAGGTGCGGTCACGGCATCCTGTTCTAGAGGTGCGATGGTTGGAGGGCGCGATGCCCCCGAAACGCAGGAAGAGGTAGCCACTGAGATTTTGACTTTCCCTGGCTTCGGGGCCTTTGGCACCAGACCAGGGAGAGGCTGTACTGGAGCTGCTTCGGAAGAGGGAGCGACTGAGGATCTGGCTTTGCGTTTCCCCTTGGCCTTTTGCGATGGTTGAGAGGCCTTCTGGATCTCTGCTGCTGCCGCGTCGTCCTGCTCAATAAGCGTGGCGGTCCCAGAATCTGGCCCAGCCTCCCTGGCCCGCTTCTCTGCCCGTTCATTCTCATCCACCTCCTCAGCCTTCCGTTTTCCTCCTCCTTGCTGGATTGGGGTCTTGGCCTCCCCTACTGAAGGCTCAGAAGAAGGGCGGACGAGCTTGCGTATCCTTCGACCGTTCGGTGGTTGTGTCGTTTGACTGGTCGCAGCGGGATTTATGGTGGCGGGCGTGAGTGTGGCATCGGCGAACTGGTTGGTGAAGTTGGGAGGGTCTGAGGTAGGCAATGCCAACCCGGAGCTGCAGAATGGGTAATCGGGCGGAGGGACTATGGGGAGAGGGATGCGGGTGGGCGGAGAAGGCTTGGCGGAAGAGACAGCGGATGTGGCATCGAAGAGGTCACCGAAGAGGTCATCGACATCGTCCCCAGTGGCTGAAGGGAGTGAAGGGGTAGCTGAGACGGGAGGGCCTGTAGGCAACGCCAAGTCCACGCCGCTGAATGAATAGTCGCGGGCAGGGAATATCGGGGAAGAAGACATGTGAGATCTCATGACAGTTAAGAGCGAGAGAGAAAGGATGAGGAGAAATGTAAGGAGAGTTGGGGTGTTGGGGAACAATGATCAACACTGAACCACGAGATGATAAATGGAAAAGGATCGGGGTCAAAGCGGTGGAAAGAGAGGGTATATGGATAGGTTTTGACGGTCAGGGAACACGTAGATCGCAGTAAGAAAGTGAGAACGGCAAAGGAGAGGGCTATGGGTTTTATTGAGGCTCGCTTAACGCGTCGCGCAAGTTTCCCGTGACTCCAACATGGACGTGAGCGTGTCGAATTCCAACTGTGGAACAGTGTAGTGGCTCGGGTGGCTTAAACGGAAATTTTGGTCTACCTACAGTTATCATTGTTCCAAAGGTTCACCCAGTCTTCAAGTTCGTCCCCCACCTTTTTAAGCCTAGCAAACGACCTGTATAATCAGAGCACTGTATACAAATTAACAGCTATTAGGTGCACGGAACTCAGTGCAACAGTTAAGACGGGTGAATTGCGTACTAATAGATACAATTCGGGGACGCAGACAGGCTATATGAACGATACAAGATGGCCTTACAACAACGTCTCCCCTGCAGGGTACGGTCAGTAATCATTCTAAGGCAGAAAATGCTGACCGACCTAACGCAGCTCTCACTAATGAACATCCAACAGCAACTGTCTGCTTCACATCAGCCGCATCCAATAGTGATGGATTCACCTCCTGTGATTAAACGTTAGGTAGATCAACAACCAGTCGTTATGAAACCTGCCATCAAGTCTAAAGCCACGAGCAAGCCGGTCTCATAGATGGCTTCACAGATGTAGTGGCCCTCTCGGAAGGTGAGACCTCCTCTGACCTATTCGACAAGAACTCAGCCACATTCTACGTATATTGCAATGCTTTGTCTTACAGGAGTGCCTGTTGATGGTGCCACAGTGGGGTCCAAAGCGTCAACATCAAAGCTCAGATGAATAGGGCGGTCTCTGCTTGGATTTACGTGATCTAGAGCCATTTCCACTACCTTACCAATTCCATATTTGTCGACTTCATGCATACTGAAAGCCTTGATGTTGTTCTCGCGTAGAATTCGCTTTTCACCTGCGTCAACATCGCGGAGACCGATATATACCAGACGATCTGGCGACAACACAGGCTTCACCCACGAGAACTCTGGGACTTTTTGACCAATTCCAAGCAAGAACGACACTGGCATCCCGTGGATATTTCCTATATCATGCTTATATATCGTGAAGCGTCGCGAATAAGGCAATGAACACACCTGATTCGGTAGTCTCAAGACTATTGATGTCCGCGTGGGCATCGATCCAGATGACGCAAGCGTCAGGGTAGGCACTAGCCAGAAAGAATATTCGGATGAGCTTCGTGAGTATTTTTGTACATCTTTTGCAGCTTACCTTAGCGTTCCAGAGATTGTGCCCATTGCCTAGCTTCAAAGATTAAATCATAGCGCCCGAACGTGGTCACGATGGACTGACTAATGAGTGGTCACCTCCAAGGGTAACAGGTAACTCGCCCTGCTTAGCGTGACCGCCAACAACTTGTGCAACAGACTCAGTAACGCGCGAGACGAGGCGGGGGTTCTTCAGGATGCCAATCGGAGGGTCGTTGGCGGCATTGACCTCCTCAAACTGGTGATGGCCATCGAACTTGACCTTCCAGCCAAGACCCTCTAGCTGTTGGACGAGTCCAGCCTCTACTAAGTGGATAGGACCTTTGTCAACGCCTGGTCGAGGCTATATTAATCTATGTCAGACGGCGTCTATTCCATAAGACTGCACACTCACTTGCCCACCGCTTGGACGATCCAAATTGTGTCAATATATTTGATGGCTACCTATAATCAAAGCGCGCACCTGAAAGGGCAACCAACGATCTACACAAAGGTGAGCATGTTGGACATAAGACTGGCGAATATCTTTCATACCGCTGCAATCTTTGGTTCAGGAATGAATCGTGTTTGGGAAGCCATGTTGTTAAATCTGCGGGGAAAGGTAACTGGGGGATGTAAGATTCGGAATTGGGTATTCTGCACTTGGAAGCGCGAGCTGATATAGAACTGACGAGTATGGCGTTATCAAGCGGTTATATAGGAAGAAAAGGAGACGAGGAAGTCAAAGCGCTGCATAATAGCTTTTGCTAAGATCCGGTGGATCGGGTACATGCTTCGAGGACCGTGCGCCACGTATGGGGAACGGGTATGGAATGTCCCGACGAAGGCGCCGTGTCGTGACCGTCGTCATTGCCCGCCGCATGTATCCGCATGTCGCCTTGTTGCCATTGCTCTCCGCGTATACAATGTCCTGAAGCTTTACGCTGCTTGACTTGAGCTTTGTAACTATTCCTTTCCCTATCCATGACTACACTCACAATGAATCCCTCAATGTCGCCAGCTGTTGATCATGACATAGAAGATGCAAACGCGCCGGCTTTAGATAGCAAGAATAGCCGCTAGAGATGTGCCCATGAAGAGATGTTGAACGTGAACAGCACACCACCGCAACGTGTGCACTCGCCGTCAATGACTGCAACTGCGAAGCTCGGCTGAAGACTCAGGTAGCAGAACATACGGACAAATGTATTTTGGTAATACCGGTACTCCCATCACGCAACGCTGGGACAGCCCCAGTCTATCCTAAAAATAGACTCCTCAGGTGAGCCCCCAACTTGCGACATCCTACTCTCCTTCAACCGTCAACCTTACATTCCGCTACTGAATGCCCTGTACCCTCCACAATCATGGCAGACACTCCTCCCCCACGTTCCGGTACTAATACTCCTTCGTTCAGAGATGTGGTCAGTGCTCTCTCCATAACCTTCATCTTCAGCTCTCGCGATGCATTTCCGTGTGCCCTCTTTCGCTGATCTCGTATACCAGGTTCATTCTGCAATGAAACATTACAAGAATGAGAAGGAATCCGAGGCCCACCAAGTACTTAATTCTTATTCCCAGGCATTTTCATCTGTATAACGTTCCATGGCTACTAGATATTCCGTCAAGCAGGTGGTCACCAACCTAAAGGTCTTCTCCCTCAGACAGTTAACCCTGTAAGCCTGCTACTATGTTCATCTCTTTGCCGTTTACTGAAATGTACTTCAGGAGGAAGAAACTATCCCAGGTATCGAACACCCAGGAAGCACCGGTGTCATTTACTGCTCAGATCGTGCCATCGCCAATGGTTTCAACTATGCCTCTTCTCATGAATGGGCCAACCTAGGACAGGGAGCTCCTGAGGTGGGGCCGTTGCCCGATGCACCGCCGCGCCCCGAGACTATACCTGTTCCTCTTGATTCCCTGGAATATGCGCCCACCACAGGCGTTAAAGGTGCGCTCATGATGATCATCTTGGTTTATTTGGGCTCATCATGACGTCATAAGCACTGAGGGAGGCGGTCGCTAACTTGTACAACCATACCTACCGTCAGGATAAAGTAAGTAAATATACTTACGAGAATGTCTGTATCGTTCCGGGTGGACGTGCCGGTCTTTCTCGCGTTGCAGCTGTGATCGGCGATGTTTACACTGTATGTATGCACTTCATACATTCAATTTCCCAGGCGTACTAACTTTCTGGAATGCACATGCCATAGAGCTATCAAATTCCCGACTATACTGCATATGATCAAGTTCTTAGTGCCTTCAAACGACTTGTCCCTGTTCCTACTGCGTTAGTCAATTCTACTAACTTGTCTTATCCATTGCGATTAACTCGTTTTCTGGAATTTAAAGACTCGATCCGAAGGTATGACGAAGTCGATCTCTGGATGAATAGATCAATAACCACTTCACATAGTCCCAATACCGTCTCGACATTGAGCAGACTAAGGCGAGTTCCCCTTTAGTGGATATTTGTGTTCAGTACTGACGAGTACGACAGAAAGACATCCGGACTCAAGGGTTAGCAGTCATTCTCGCGTCTAATCCTCGCAACCCAACTGGACAGGTGAGTATCTTGCTTTTACTAAAACTCTGGTTACTAACGATTTGCATAAGGTCATCAAGTCAGTCCTTTTCCATAATTTATTCTTTGTCATCGTTGTAACGCGAGTTATGCAGGGGCAATGATCTCAAGGAGCTTGTCTCTTTAAGCCGAGAGGGAACCACGATTATTTTAGACGAGGTAAGAAACCCTCTCCAGCCACTCTCTTTCTTGCTCACATTTGTGGTAGTTTTACTCCTGGTATATATACCCAGAGAATGAACATGACTATGGGAAGTCAATCTCCTCAGCGAAATACGTCAACGATGTCAATGAGGTACTATATGAACTGTTATCTATGTTTTATTTGTGTTTAATAAAGCACCTCGTCTTAGGACCCTGTCATTATTATCGACGGTCTTACGAAGGTTTGTCTAGCCTTAAATTGTGCACCACTGAGCATTCATTATCGGCTTCAATAGAACTGGCGCCTTCCAGGCTGGCGTATCTGCTGGGTAGTAGGCCCGAAGAACCTGGTCACCGCCCTTTCTCAATCAGGCTCATTCTTGGATGGCGGGGCTAACCACCCGTAAGTTCTGTTTCACACTTCGTTATCCACGGAGCCAATATAACTTGTGGCTAGAATGCAACTGGCAGCCATCCCTCTCCTGGATCCCGACCGCGTCGCGGTAGAGAAAGTTGCACTGCAGAAGCACTTCAAGGCCAAGCGTGACCATGTCCTCAAGCGTCTTCATGAGCTCCACCTTGATGTTGAAGTCCTGCCGACGAGCACCTTTTATATCTGGCTTAACCTCGAGAAGCTCCCAGAGCCTTTAAATAATGGTTTGGTATGTTACATATCTATAGCTATCCAATATAGCTTCTTACCGGTAATCTAGACCTTCTTTGAAGAATTACTCAAAGAGAAGACAATTGTTATTCCTGGCATCTTTTTTGATGTCAACCCTTCCCATCGTCGCAATCTTTTCAATTCTCCTTGCCACCATTTCATTCGCATTTCGTATGGTCCGCCGATGGAGGATCTTGACAAGGGTATGTTGCACTTTCAATTCCTCCTGCTTTCTTAGGATATTTCGATTAACACACACCCTTTTCTCAGGTCTGGATGCGATTGCTCGAGTGCTACAGCGGGCGAAAACGACCCAAATGAAAGGCTTCGGCCAGAAGTAAGTCTGCTCGCCTCGGGGAATCATCGCCCAGCTAACATTCTATTTTTCAACAGTTACAAGCGCAAGACTATTGATGAGGAACAACCCGATCAAGCCGTGCATTGAAATCGACCTTGTTTAAATTGATTTGGCGACAATTGGTATGTAAGATGTTCAATGGGGTATTCTAGAAACCAGGGGAGTAAACATACAAGGATATAGGAACTTAGTTGAAGTGCTAGCATGTTGTTGATTGTAAAGGATTCGGATTCACAACTAATCCGAGGTCATAATTTGATATAGCTAGTAGAGAAATGACATTATTTATCCACTGGGATCAAATGGTGCAAATGCCTTCTTAAAAGCTTGTGCGTCTGCCCTATCTTCCTCTTCACTAAGTGTACATGCCTTCCAGTCCAGCCGATCTGGCGTGTTAAGCAATGATACTAAAACTTGCCTGGAAAAAGTTGGATTAATAAAATTTATGACGGGCTTAGGCAAGGACTTGCCTTCCGAACTGGATACTGAACGGAACATGATCCTTCATTAAGTGAACCATCTTTCGCCCGTCAGGAAGATCCACTTTGAAGTAACTCCCTCTTCCATTCGCACATGACTCCAACGCTGCCTCAGGATCTTCCTCAAAATCAATGCCTTGCGTTCTCCCTTCGTTTAAGAAGGTGCCTTCGACCTTATCTTTCAGTTTCATTGGAATAGGGACGGCTTGAACATGGGCATGGCCACCTTTAGCACTCAGCCGCCCAACTTCAAAGACAACGATGGAAGAACCATGTTTAGCATACATTGCTCGTAGCGCAGACTTGTATCTAGGAATAGAGATGAACACCGAATGTGAACAGATGATAAAGTGTTGCTCACTTTTCCGTTTCTGAAACAATAGGTGGGGCTAGATCAGGCGGTATCGTGCTGAATGTCGGGTAGTGGGTTATAGGTACTATAAGGACGTGCCCTCCACCAGGAACGTCGACTCGATCAGCAGCAGATTGCGTTGGAATTATCTGTCCCTTAGGCAGAGTAACATAACATTCGGATCCAATGGATACGATAAGGTGTTTCCTAGAATTTACATTAATTCAGGAATATTTTATGAAAAACAAGAAACCTACGCCAAATTAGGGTTTGACAGACAGAACCAACATTCATCAGCTGTATCAAGGAGGCGTAAATCACAAGTTTCATAAAATTTTAGGGAATACCCACGTGCTATCTCTTTAGGAGGCCCACGTCTTCCGCCGCGATGTTCACCAGGCGGTTGTCTCTGATTTGCGACCAAACAATCTTCAAGATAGTGGCCATCACCTCCGCACGCGCGACACAAATAGCCTGGTTTTGGTTTTCGGCCACCAGTGTCACCCACAGCATCGCGGGTAGGACAATCGCGCACAAAATGACCAGGCTAGAATATGGTGAGTAGGAATAAGAGGGGGATACTGAGATCGTACAATATTGCAGATTTTGCAGACATAGTCATCAGGTGGTTTTGCCCGGTCAGGGCAGTCATTGATAAAATGCT
>JASFDH010002663.1:0-10292 GCA_036937195.1 Nidularia pulvinata | reverse complement strand
TAATAATATTGCATTTAATGTATAGCCATTCTTACTTCTATTTCTCCAAATAATATGCACATTATATTACCTGAATGCATTATTTCTTATTTAAATTCCGAAAAAATTCATATTTTTGGGTTTAGGTAGCTGCACAGCGTATCAATGGCATTCGGGCAATGTGTGGCAGTAACGACTTGAGTGCGGAGGGCGCTGTCGTCCAGAAATATTCGAGTTATATTGTTATCTATCTAACTAGAGATTTACACAACGTATGTTTTGCACCATAGACGTTTCCAGAGACATTAGTGAAGCTACCGCCGGAGATCTCGAAGTTCCTACTTTGATCGAAGAATGAATTAGAGGCATCCATTAAACAGGTCCCTGCGAAGCCTAGGATAGCAGAAACAAAGCCAGTTGCACTGTAGATATAGTCAAGTTGAGATATGGGTTGATAGTAAGAGCCAGAGGACAGAGCAGGAGGTGCGTCTAGAATCTAGATCTTTATCGATAAGCACAACATGACTGATGTCGTGTAGTGGAGCGGGATTACAAAACGCATTCCCACGCTCCCTGTATGTTTCCTTGGTTTTCCCAACTTCAATGACTCATAAGGTAACTTTTACTTATCTTCGTATCATCTTTCTTCCTGCCTGCTGTTCATGCAGATACAGGTACTATACAGATTTCCTAGTTAAGACATGCAGTAAGTATATAAGACTGCCTGTTATTACCTGTAGTAGACAGTCTTTTGAATCTGATAACTTACAACAGTCAATAAGATTCATCAGGAAAATGGGACAAGCCTGGTAAATCCAGGTGGAGTTGATGAATGGTTATCATTCTGATCTGCCCTAGCCAAACATGGTGACCCTTTATCATTGTTGGTAAAGCCCAAATAGGTCAATGAGAGATTATCTGATGGCCACAATTCTTGGGTCAAAGGGCCATGAAGAGTCAGGATTAAACCACTTGGCCCATGGGTTGTCAGATGTTGTCAAGTGTAATCAAACTTACAATAGCTGGGCCTCAAAGTATCATATGCAGCCAGAATTGCACTGCCAGGACAAACATTATAAGATAAGGTCAGACTTTAACCAGTTTGTCCACAGATTATCAGATATGTACAGAATTACACTATCAGGACAAACATTATAAGATGAGGTCAGACTTTCACTAATTTGTCCACAGATTATCAGATTTGTACATAATTGCACTGTTTGGCCAAACATTGTCTGATTTGCAGCACTCCACCTATGGCTTGCTAATAATAGTCACCTATCATGACAGAATCACTATCCTTGAATTGACCTATTGCATGATTTTGAACCTAAATCTAAGAAAGTGCCTTTTATTCCTGTTCTCATCCTGGGTTGAGGTTATGGGAATATTGATTATTTGAAGTAGGGTTTGATACTAGGGTTGGAACCTAGCAAAGGGTGAATATGGTAGGAGTGATGGAATTTGTAGAGTAATAGTGGAGACATTCTATAGATGTAGTAAGAATGACAGAGTCAACAGAGAAATAGTGGAAAAATAGTAGGGATGTGGTAAAAATGGCTGAGGATGAATGTTGTAGAAATGCTGAGTTGGTAGAACAATGGCAGGGAGTAGCTAGGAGTGGAAGGCACAATGGAATAATGAGGAGATGAGGGAGGACCTTAGATCCTTAGAGATGTACGACATCTTGTGTATAAATTTGTAATGATGTAGAGTGCCCACTCTGCCTGCACCCCGATTCCGCACAAAGGGCCTCTGTAACGACCCCAGCCAAATAAGGATGAACGTGCAATGACCTAAGTGAGTGAGACACAGATCGCCCACTCGATCAAACACCTTCACCGGCGATCTTGCCAAGACGAGCAGCTCTTCAAACAAGAACCGAAGCATCGTCAATCAAGCTGTAAACTCAATTAAAAATAAGTAAAAGTCTTGGACTTGCTTCCGCACCCCACTTCCGCACCTTTGCTTTTCTCTTGTTAAAACGTTCTACCCCCTATTTTCTGAAAAATCCCTCCTTATCTTATTTCCCCTCAGCCGGCCTCTGGCAGAGCCGCCCAATTTTCCGTACAATTTTCTTCACCCTAGAAAATTTCCTACTAGCTAGATATAAAAACACTGTGTTTGTAGCTAGGGAAGACAGTTAATCGCACGCAGATTTCCTCACAAACTAGATACGCACACCCCAAGTTTCTGAGAACCATCTCAACTTCGCTAACCGTTCCTGCTCACGTTGCTCGTCACCGTTGACTAAGGACAACCTTTGTCCCACCGCTGCTTTCGTATAAACGACGCTCGTTTCGCCCACCCTCGGTTCCTCACGTGCACTTCAAGAATATCCGACATATTTATTATCAAGTTATTAGTGTTCTACCTACAGGTTCGCACCCCGTTGGACTTCTTAGTCCTCACTCGCATCAAATAAACCGCTATATATATTCCGATCCTGGAGTTACTAGCACCGTTACAATGAGCTTAGATACTTCCACAGTGCACCACATCTCACTCACTTCATTTGTGAGGAGCTTAGATCCTCACATAGTGCACTTCATTCTATACACACTATTTGAAAGGAGCTTAGATCCTCATATAGTTCACCACATTTTATTCACAGGTATTTATTAGTTTAAATGTAGCAGAGATGTACATTTATTAATAAAGCACAGTATTTGCAAGGATGCTTTGATCCTCATATAGTGTACAACATTTCATGTACACTATTTACAAGAAGCTTAGATCCTCATATAGTGCATTCTATTTTGCATACACTATTTTTGAGATGATTGAATCTTCATACATTACACTATATATCATACAAATGCTTAACATTCACATTATAAACTTCTTAATTTAACATATCATAAGTGTATCCTTTGTGCAACTTTTGAAGGAGCTTTGAACCTCATATAGTGTACAACATTTCATGTACACTATTTGCAAGAAGCTTTGATCCTCATATAGTGTACAACATTTCATGTACACTATTTGCAAGAAGCTTTGATCCTCATATAGTGTACAACATTTCATGTACACTATTTTCAAGAAGCTTTGACCCTTGAACATTTCATGTACACATTTTGCAAGAAGCTTAGATCCTCATGCAGTTCATTCTATTTGCATACACAATTTTTGAGATGATTAAATCCTCATACAGTGCACCATATTTCATACAAATGACTGACATTCACATTATAAATTTCTTGATTTAACATATTATAAATGTATCATTCAGGCAACTTTTGAAGGAGCTTTGATCCACATATAGTGTACAACATTTCATGTACACAATTTGCAGGAAGCTTAGATCCTCATGCAATGCACTCTATTTTGCATACACTATTTTTGAGATGATTAAATCCCCATACATTTGCTCTTACTTAGCTTACCTCGAAGTACTACCTCTCAGTAAAGACTGAAAGTAAATAAATAAGTGGTAGAGTTTATAAAACAAAAAAACTTTATTCTTGGAGGCAAAGAAACCATAAAATTAACTGACTTGATCGGTTTGCAAAAAAGAAAGCACATACACTAAGAATATGTTTTTTCTCACAGCTTTGTGCTCAAGAATGCTATGAAGGCGCCAGACAAGAAGCCACAAGGTAAAGCTTCGAGCATTTATAGGGGTGTCACGGCGTGACGCCGGTGACTGATCAGGTGACTGGCAGGTGACTTTTGTTCGCTGTGGTATGCTAGGCCTACAACAGCCTACGGCTCAGGATTCATATTTTGAATGCCATAGGCTGCGGCCCAGGCCGACGGCTTTGGATGGCTGAAATTATCTGTATAGTACCTCGAATAATTATCAACCTTTCAGTGTCAGTGACAAATTAACAAAAATACAAAATACCTCTATGTCAATTATTGCGGCATCCCAAGGACCTCGGGTGTCGGGGCCCTGCCCTACGATCACGAACATGAGTAATGCTGCCAAACCTGCCACTGCTTCCCACCGTTGTGGGAGTGTATCTGGGTAGGCATGTGACTGCATAGCGTATACATACCATAAAGTATTGTAGAATACATCAATCCTACCGTGACCATCCCAAGCACTGCGATACGCTCCCAGCTACTCTCCCTGATACACTGTGCCGAAGCAGAAGCTGCGCGGAAATAGAACCATTTTCGAAAACGGCTCTGTCCTGAGCCGAGGCTGAGCCTGGGCCAGCCCAAGCCTACTACCCCGGCTCAAGCTTAAATTTTGGGAAACCTAAGCCTGGAAATACCAGGCCTAAGCCACTCCTTTCAGGCCGAGATGAGCTGGCACATCACTATTCCATTATAATCTATCAAGCGACAATTAAAGCAATTGACTGATGCCCTTGCATGCATGATGGTTGCTAATTCCAGACCATATAAATCAGTTCTAATTTTCTTTGATAAAACCAAGCCACGAGAAAATTAGTATCCATAAAAACTACCAAAAAAAAGGAGTGGTTTTTCCATAAAATAAGAAATTTCCTTAAAACTAAAACCAGAAGAGCTTAAATTAAGGGCGGAAAATCCTCAAAATTTACATCCGTGGCATTATACTGTTTATCCGACCCCTTAGTTTGCCCAGAAAAGCATGGGCTTAAAACCCCGTGTTTGGCCGCATTCTTGATCTTGTTCATAAGAACAATCTCTGCCTGCATAAGCAAACTCAGAGATTTAGTTCCCGACTTGTATCGTTCGCCAGGGAGGCGTTGGTGCAAATCCTTTCCCACAAGCCACTTCTCCAGCGCCTCACAAGACATTTTCTTTGGATAGTCCATATCGTTGGAAGTAGAAACATCGGGGGAATCGCCAAGAAGGAGTTCAGGTATGACGAGAACCCATTCAATGGCTTTGACATTGGCGTCAAGATGGATCCACATCTCGTCCTTGTGTTATCAAGGACAGAGCAAGTTGAGCCCACACCTAATATTCGGCATGAGGATTGCTGAAATGGTAGAAATGGAAGAATGAAGACTTACCGGTTAGATGACTTGTTTTGTATGATTATTATTCTCGCCGGAAATTTTGATGTATTTGAGATCTTGTAGAAAAGGTCGTCCCCCGTTTATGTATTTATGTGCACCCGAAGAGGGTCTAGAATGCAAGATGAGAAGAAGCAAAGAAACGTCAATATAATCCAGGGCTACAACTTGGATGGATCAAGTGAACATTACGCGGCAGAAACCGCTATTTAGGTGACAAACGAGTAAAGAACTACAAGTACAATACTCAACCTTATACGTAAAATATGTAGCCGTTATGTACAGAATAAAGAATATGGACGAAGAGTAATACGGAAGCAGTGTCCGTTCACATACTAATACGACCTATAACAGTCTGACGTCAGCCAATCTTCCAGTGGGAGAAGCGTCAAGCTCGTATGTCATGTCGGGAGACTGGGGAGCCCAAGGAAGCACAAATATTGTCGTCGAGGAATTTCTGTGCCAATTTGCTTTTATGTTTTGCACATTTGGCCTGCTGAAAATAACGTCTTGGTTAGTGAGGTTGTAATCAGACAGAGTTCCGAGTAATCCTTCCTTGCATATTTGACCCCGTTCATGATGCAATTGGTCCGAATAAATCTCCCAGTGTCTTGGGCAGTCACGCATCTGAAAACCACCAAACCCCATCACCATGCTTCACCGTCTTCTGCACATTCCATTCCAAAAACTCCTCTCCCATTCTTCTCCTGTTATACTTTCTTATATCGAATCTGTATAAGTTATACTTTGACTTATCAGAAGGGATAACCACCTACCAATCTGTCAAATCCAAATCCTCATGCTGTTGTTTCGCAAAGATTACATCGGAGTAGATGCCACAATTTTCCAAGGAAAAGCTGCCTGCTGACATCCTCGCCATCGCGGCACTGCCCAGAGTCAATCGCTTCTTCAGCACAACTAAGATCGTTGTGGCGGAAGCGATAGCGGTGACGGTGAGTGACAGCTGAGATGGTTTCAACACAGAAGACTAAAAAAAGCATGTAGTTAACCGTTTCAACGAGTACGAGTTCACAGTTTTTATCTACACCGGTAGGCTCTCTTTTATACCTACGTAGCAGCAATGCACACGAATATTAAGGTAAGCAATGGAAATAATAGGAATGAAAAAAAATTGGCTAAAGGTCATATGAGTGAGGGCAGATCTGGAGTAAACAAGGGGTTCTCACCGGCAAATGCAGAGGCACAGTGTAGGAGGGAGGGGGTGCCAGCAAGCTGCTTAACAAAAAATTTCCCAAACCAGCTTTTTTTGGTTATTTGATTGTCTAAATAAACTGCTTTCAAGTTGTAAACAAGATTTGAGGTCCAAATGACTTATTTTCACCTAAATCACATGGAGACAGCAGAATCGAGTAATCTGCTGATGTAACCGTCATCGCAACCATTGGAAATTTCTCGAAGAGGTTAACTTCTTGTTGAACTGTCAAAACGCCAAAATCATTGAAGAAAAATAAATCTGTATGATGTACGTCAATGATTCAATCAATCTTATCTTTCATTTTGCAACTGAACATTATCAACAGCCTGATTTCAATGCAGAAAATGCTTGTATTTGTGATATCTGCAAGGTCAATGTCAAACTAAGCTGTGGAGGTGAAGCCAATTGGATCTTGAGACCATGGACATAGTACCATTTGATATGCCAAGCACTCTGTGAATAGCCACCTAGAAGGTGGTTCTGCAACAACAAATGCAAGAAAAACACCAGTTGGTGGGTAAGCAGTTGAAAATGTAGAAGGAGGAAGTAGATTACATGTAATCATCACACATTTTTCATCAAAAAGTTGTCAGAGCATACTGAAACTTCCTAATTTGGCAGGAGGGGGAGGTTATGATGAATTTGCGTTTTTGGCAATCATTGTTTTCTTATCTCTTGGTCTTATCACAGGAATATCTAATCTCTGGGATAACAGATGGATATTGCACAGACATCATGTGGCAACTGCATCCATGAGGATCACACAAGGCTTTCTTCTTGATATGATCAATCATTACTTACATGCATGGACCATGAGTTGTACATGCATAGCACAGGAGGTAGGTAGTATTTAGGTGCATTGTTTATACTCATAATTCCAGTCTTGAGCTGGTCATTTCTCCACTAGAAATACAGTGCTTATGTCTTCTCTCTTATCCCATCCTTTCTATGAGTGATTTGATGATCTCAATATTGCACTGCTGAGTGTATTGTTTGTGTGTCTGAAAAAAGCTCAAGGCTTCTCATTGTAAGCCTCATCCTCTCACTTTTGCTCTACTATCTATCCTCTCAAGTATCCTTCATACTATGCACTTACTCTCCTCTCACATGTCATTCCACACCCACACTATCCCTCTATCCTCACTAGAACATGCTTGAAATCTTGCAACCCAGACCTCCCTTTCCTCAAACAACTGTTTTAATCACCATTCTTTGTGCTTATAAGATGCAGTGGTTTCACCACAGACTTTGTGTGTAATTACCCTTCATCAACAATCACATGCACATACCCATCATACTTCTAAATAACCTTCCTCATGGGAGACACCAGTGGGACATTGCAGATCCCACCCAATCCCATATTCTCACAAACTGACCCTATCTATGCCAATGGCTATCACAAAAACCGCAGAACCAGCTCCTGAGCTCAGCACTGCAGGGTTCTGGACTCTCCTGTGGATGACCTTCATATCGTCATCCAGATAGACATGGGACTTTTCTCAGCAGGAGAACAAACAGCTATTGCAACAGAGAAATTGGCAGAAAAACTAATGCTGAAGAAGGCTCTACTTGCAGAATCACTAGACACCTTTGTTAGAGATCCAGGAAAGGTTGAGGACTTTATAAATGCTTTCAGTCTATACTTGAAGCCAAGGAAATCACAGATCAATCAGCAGTGATTATCTATGCCATTTCACACATCAAAGGGGGAACACATGATGTTGCTACCAACTGGGCAAACTTGCAACAGAAACTAATTATCAATTACAAGAGTAACTCAATAGCCAATGCAAGGAAATGTCATTTATATTGCTTGCATCTGTTCACTACAGGGATCATGATGCAATTCCAGTTGGCTTCTTCAAAAGAGAAAGCACATGCAGAGCTTCAAACACTGCAGACATTGGCTTCTAAATCTGCCAGATTTAGAGGGAATAAATAGTGGATAAAATAAAAATGTATACATACCTCTATCTGCTGGATATAGGGAGAATAAATTCTTAATAAATTCTATAATAAATTCAATCTTTATTCACTGTATTTATTGTAAATAAATCCACATGATATCCATCCGAGAAATCAACACTATATTTAAAATGAAAACTACATTAATGCACCAGATATGATATTGGAGAAAATTAGAATAACTATGCTGGATATAGTCACAATCTCTTCCCCATCAATTTGCTGGATATATTTTGAATTTATTGGTTCATGTGATTTTCATGTGACCTGCAATCACTGTTATCTCCTCATGACTATACATATACTTAGCATTGAAACACACCTGGTATGGCCCTACAGTATTTAATAACTGTTACTACATCAATCTTGCTAGGGTCCAAATCCACATTCCACTAAGTATATATATGGCTTACTAAAGTCCTTGGTCCCAGAGCTCAGATGCCTCCACGGTCTGAGTGAGGAGATAACAGTGATTGTAGGTCACATGAAAATCACATGAACTAATAAATTCACAATATATCCAGCAAATTGATGGAAAACACACTGTAACTATATCTGGCAGATTTATTCTTATTTTCTCCAACACCATATCTGGTGTATTGATGTATTTTTTATTTTAAATATATTCTTGATTTCTCTGATGGATATTATGTGGATTTATTTACAATAAATACAGCAAATAAAGATTGGATTTATTGTAGAACATATTACAAATATATTCTCCCTATATCTGGCAAATAGAGGTATATATATATATTTGTTTTATCCACTATTTATTCTCTCTAAATCTGGTGGATTTAGAAGCCTATGTCTGTAGTGTGTATGGCAATGTTTGATAATTATTTACTCTTATATGCAAGTCACAGTAGGTAAAGCAAAATACATGGAACCCAGAACTAAATATTATGTAGTCCAAAGTGATCTTTGTGCAAAAATAGATATTTATCTGTACCAAAATATTCTAACATAAAATATTACATGCTCTATAAATTATTTGTGAGGCCACAGATGTAGAAGAAATCTGTAATTTGTTCTAGTGTCAATAATGCTCATTTTTAGACCCTGCATGGCTAAACCTGACAGATATCAACTAGAGGCAGCAGGAGCTATCTGAGCCTGTCCCCTCTGTTGACTTCTATGTTGCTGGGAGCATTGCATTTTGGAAGGACCCTATCAGTATAAATAAGTCTTAGAAATAGCTATTTATCTCCATTTTACTAGCATCAAAAAGAGTAAGTTGAGTTCCTGTTACAAATCAATTTAAATTGTTACTTATATATATTGTACTACTCATAGGTGCTTTTTCAACATACCATGGACACCCAGAGCCTCAAAAAGGCTTATTCAAGCTTCTGAAAATTACTGAACCCAACTGCCTGCACCAACACTTCCTCTTCTATGATGAAATAACTGACACAGCACTTGTTCAGGTTCTTGTGTGGGTTGCCTCATTATCTCAATGCTATATTTGCATCTCATCACCTTTTCCTCAGAGAGGCCATCTTTGCCAATACTCTTAATAGGGCTACATCTGCTGCCACCTCTAGCATCTGCAGCGGAGCTCTTGCCCAATCTGTTGTGTCCATGGCAAAGTCTCATGACCATGTCATGCCTGCTGTCTCAAAACCTAGCTTGGGCTGCCCCACCTTAGGTTACCCCTCTGCCACTGGCTCTAGCATCCATAGTGATGTTGGCAGAACTACTATCACACATACACCTACTGCTGGCTATACTGCCCTATGCTCTGCTTTTAGCATGTTAGGCCATGCCTCTCAGGGTGCTGCTCTGGCATGCACAACCACTGTTGGTGCCATCTCATCACAAGACCACCTTGTACAAGATCACCTTGTATGAGACTGTCTTGTACATGCACTTGCTATCTCAAACCTCAGCTTGGGCTGCCCCTTCACCACCACCTCTGGTGTCTGTGGTAGTGTCAGCAATGCTGCCATTGCATGAGCACCTGCCACTGGCCATACTATTCCACACCCCACCCTTGAGCACATTAGGCTGTGTCTCTTGGTATGTGCCTCTGGCATACACAACTGCTGCTGATACCACCTCATCATGATAAAGTAAAAAGAGTTCTCAGCGATGACGTAGCAGGAGAACAATGCTATATTAAATACCTAAAGTAAAAAGAGTTCTATATACAAATAAGTAAAGTAGAAGCTAAT
>JASFDH010002662.1:0-10293 GCA_036937195.1 Nidularia pulvinata | reverse complement strand
CTCATGGGCGCAGTCGCCTCATGGTATCCATGCAATTGTCCATGTGTTATCTCCAAGATTAGATGTTCCTGTGATAAATCCAAGAGATAAGATAATGATAATCGCCGAAAGATAAGGCGAATTCATGACAGGAACAGGGGACAGGAGTGGCTGGCAGTTGGGAAGGTTCTCTAGAAGGAATGACACCCATGACATATCAGCAGCAAGTTGGGATGGGGGTGACAGCTGTGCTCGAGGGGATGTGAACTTGGCTGAGAAAATTGAGACTTTGCACAGGAAAGGACAGATGAGCAGGAAGATGGATGATATATGCACCAGCTTTCCATGTAAACTGGCGGCATCCATGGCAGAGAAGCATGCACCGGACACTTTCCACCAGCTTTTGACAAGTGTTTGCACTGCAGCAAGCTTCTCTTCTGGCATGGCAACAGACTTGTGTTCCAGGTTCCAGTCGAATCCAATGTAGCATTGGATGGTGGCAAATGGACGTGTCTTCTCTGCACTCCAGGGAATGCCAATGCAGCTTGTGATGTGTAGGAAGTTGGCCTTGGACCAGGTTTGGCCAGGTGGTCGGACGACAAAGAAATTGTCTACCCATTTGAGGATGAGCAGGAATCCTAGGGCCTGATGCATGTGTGTTAGGAAACAAACAGTGTGTATGAGAGAAAGGCAAGGAATGAACATAGTAGATTGCAATGAGCATGTCTGCAATGGAGCCAAACACCCCTGCACTGGATGTTAGCCCATACATTAGTGCTCGATCTATGTGAACAAGGCCCTCCCAGAAAACACATAGGGCATTCTGCTGATCTGGGTGGATGGGTGTGAGGCAGTATGCAGCTGCAACATCAAATGTGGCTGCCATGCAGCCTGGGGGGAGTGATAAAATAAGGGCAGCAGTTTTGTCGAATGTGCCCCATGCTGTAGGGAAGTTGTCAGAATTCACACCAGAATTCACCGACGGGCACAAGGGGTCTTTGCATGGGAATGATAGGTCCTGTATCATTCGGAACTTGGAAGAATGTGGTTTTGGGACAAGCCCAATAGGGGATGTATAGAATGGACCAATGAGCCTTTCTAGATCCTGGGGAGTGTAGCCCTGGGAGTAGCAGCCTGCTGCCTGCTCGGAAGAGATATATGAAGATATAAACTTGGGGTTTGATAAGGAGGAGGAGTGGTTGTCGAAATAACCAAGTGGATTCCGGTGCAGAGCAAATGCCCACATCAAATCCATCATGAAGTCCAGTAATAATGTGGTGCCATGACGAGAGGAGGCCAAGCTTGTTAAGCAAGGCCTCTGTTAAGACTGGGTCAAGAGGAGTGACCACAGTGCATGGGTCCTCAAGGGCAAGCCTTGCTACAGGTACCTGCCCCATGATCAGTGGCCCTGCAGATGCTGCATCCATGGAAGTTAAGGCATGGGCTGAACAAGCACTTGGAACTGCAAGCAAAGGCGAAGCAGAAATTGCAATTGTTGGGCCCGAGCAGTGCATGGTCACTTGTGCCAGTGTTGGAGAGGGCGGCAACGGGGCGATTGGCTGTGGTGGTGGCCTCGGTGCAGGCTTTCGGTAAGTGTCGCCTGGTACCACAACAAAAACAGTATGAGGGTGGCCCATCAGCAGAGCTGTGCTGCTTCTTGGGGTTTGGGGATGCAAGGGGGTGATCATAGCAGCTGTCTCTCTTGTTAGGAGAGTATGAAGTTACACGTGAGGACGAGGTGGGCACCAGGGCCGGCAGAGTTGAGATGACTAGCAGCATAAGGCCAGCAATGTCCAGCATCAAGATGTCATGCTCAGGGTGGTGTGACCAGAGCTCGCACTGCTGGATGTCATACTGGATTGCCATGGGCCATGAGTGTGAACACCCTAGTTCTTGGACGTGCATGTGGTGTGACTGCAGTGCATCTGCTCGTGCTGCTCCATGGTGCATGCAGATGTGGTCCTCAGCAGTGCAAGAGGCAGCAAGCCACTCAATGAGGGGGATGGACATCTCATTGCATCGGTCAAGACAATGGACTGTGAGGCCACCAAGTGAGTTGATGATTAAGTCCTCTTCCCCATCAACAGCACGCTTGCGGGCAGTGGCAGACAGCAACATGTAGGGCACATAGTGGAAGGCCTTGAAGGCATCATCCACCTTGCATGGGACATCTGCAGACAAACAAAGGCGAGGGCCAGTTAGCAACTGGTCAAGGAGCAGCAGGTGACAAAAGGTGGGAGAGAGGACGAATGAACATGAGTGCGACGAACAATCGAAACCAACAGCAATGGGTGAATGACAAGGGACAAACGAATGACAAACAAACAGTGTCGGCAAGTGTGCGAGCAAATGAACAGACGAGAAACGGGGACTAGGGAAGGGGGGAATGGGCAAGAGAATGAGATACTCACCGAGCTGTAATGTGCTTGCTTTATGGCCGTGCACCATGGCAGGTAGGACTCATGCTGGCTCCTCGCAGGCTGCAGCAGCTCTGGCCTGTTCAATGACCGCTGGTTGCACAAAGAATGCACCCAGCACAGGGGCAGGGGCATTTCTAGCAGCTGCAGCTGCTGTTGCTGCTTTGTTTTCAAGCTGTGCAATGCAAGCATGCAGCACATTGAGCTCGGCTGCTCGGTCGACCAGGGGAGTGCCAGCTTGGATGCTGGGGGCTGGGGTCACGTTGGTGGTGGTGGCTGGACCTGCTCATCCAGCAGCTGGCATGGGGCCAGCAAGGGTGCTGTGTCTGACTGCAGGGCCTTGCCCCTGTGTGTTGCTGGTGGTGGTTGCTGCTGACAACGTGGTGGCAGCATGAGGGTTGCCCGCAGGAGTGCTGGTGGGAGCAGTTGCCAATGGGATTGAAGTTGGTTGATTCAGGCCAGCCTGAGCAGCTGCTGAGTTTGCTTGATTTGAGGCTGCCCCATGTCCAATTTGGTGGGCTGATATCTGGGGATTCCCGAGTGCCCGCTGGCCTGTGGGTGGGCCATTTTGACTGGCTGTGGTGCCAGCAGCTCTTTGTTGATTGGCAGTGCCGTTGCCGATGTCAAGGTTCAGATGAGCAGTAGTCATTGTAGATTATATAACACTTAGCACAAAAAACAAAACTGTAGATATGCTAGTGAGGGTGAATCGACGAGGAGGCAATTTTGGGGAACAAAGTGGTTGAGGATAAAAAGGATGAAGAGGATTTGTTGGTCACAGCATGACCCCATTTGTTGCTCAGCTGGATGCGGAGTGCTGGACCTCTCACGGCTGTGCAAGGGTTCGGTCGGTGCTCAAGCTCAAGCAAAGTCCAGAGTAGGTTCCGAGTGTGGACTGTGATGATTTACTTACAAAACACCGCCTTTTGATGACCACCTGTGTGGCCATGGAGAGCACTACTGCTTCTCGCAGAGGGGATCGAAGAATTGAGGGAAGATGACTTGAGTGCCAATAGCAGGGTGATGTAGAATAGGGGCAAGACGACAATATTGATTGGGCCCATTCAGGTTCTTATTTGGTTCTTTTTAGTCGGAGTTCCAAGCACCTTATTTGCATTTGCTTCATACTATTTGTTTGCTTCTGAGTCCTTGAACTCGCTTCCAATTCGGCTCTGATTTGCTTTAACTCTGAGGCACTTTAAGGTGCTCAAGCTCGTTAATTTGGCAGTAGGACCTGAGCACTTAGCTTTCAAACATCGTAGTGTCACAATGTCTAGTGAATAATACTATATAATGCCATTTCACATAAATGGTATTTTATTTCAGTATTAAATAAGTAACTATCAAACTAAAGCCTAGTCCAATGTCAATGAGGATTTTAAACCTACAATGTCAAACTTCATGAGAAGCTAACAATGTCCTTGACATTTTGGAACATGATTATGTACCAGTGAATGGATTTGCTTTAATTAAATAACACCTTCAGATATTACACAAAAACAAAGAAGATCTTAATACAGCTACAGAGATTGGACAAAATTTTACTGAATATTATGAACTTTACAAAATTGTATATGATTCTCAATTTGGGTATTTCCTGATGTCGCACGCAACGGTCAGCAAACCGATGCAACTAGGCTTCTCGATGTAGGACGTTACAAGACCCTCGACCAGCTCTGTATCGCCTGTGTCACCATCCGTGCCTATGCTGGCCGTAAGAGCTGGATTTATTCAGTTTCAGTAGACACCCGCTAATTGAGACATTTTCATGTAGACTGATAAGAAAAGGATAAGTCCACAGTCTCACGCCGCGATATTGCACATTCCCAGGGATGTCTTGAACGAGATATTTGTACTTCAGTAGGACAGCTGAAAAATCAAAATCACCATTGATAAGGCGCAGAGCACAATGCAAGAGAACTACCAGGTGCACGTTTCCTCAGCGCGAGGCAAGGTTATTCCAGAGATCAACTCTATGAGCGAGGACTTCCCTGTACTTTGGGAGCCGATGATCACAATCTGAGGTCGATATCGGTTTGGACGCCAGAAACATGCTTGAGAACAACGATGAAAAAAACAAAACAGCAGACTACCCAGTAGTCTTCAACTTGTCTACAAGATCAAGTATACACCTCCCGGCCGTTCCTTCTGAAAGCTGAGGGTTTGCTGGCCCCACTCCTTCAGACTCTGAAGCGGTCGTATTCAGGGATGGATATTCGATATCGTTGTCAGACATGCCGGTCTCTGACATGGTACTGAGAAGAGGCTTCAGGCTGAATTCTTTAGCGAAATGCAGCTAGCGAGCGCCAAACAGTCAGTAAGCGGAGTAAGGAATCGTACTATTGCGCTTGACGGAATGTCAGGGATCAAAGAAGTGTCGCAGTTCGCAATGCGCAACGGTGGAAGGTACGATCTAGTGAAACCTGTTTCAAAGTAGGTAAACCGATTTGTCTCTTCTGAATCAAAACTCAAGGTTTATGAGCTGCTCGCTTGCGACGTTCAACCGATCCATCTTCTTCATCAACTCTTCACGGCGATTAGCGATGTGTAGACCCTCCTGCGCAAGCTCTCTACAAATACGATGCCCTGCAGGACCGTGAATGCCCAAGCCAGAATATAGTGAGCTGAGAACTTTGCGTTCAATCCTATGGACCAGCTCATGACCAACGGCTAAGGGCATGTTATCGGCAAACCGTTTGTAAGCGACTAACGTGCAAGAATTGGCAAAGGATGAAAGGCAGCAAACATTAGATGCAGTACGTTGAAAGTAGGTTCGAACGCCAGCCGTGGTTATGATCACAGGCCCTATCATGTCGGGCACAGTGCCCTCAGCAAGTCCTCAGGTTTGACTGTGATACCGAGCTTTGCGTAACCAGGTATCACTTTCGCGACTACGTCCGAATGAGAACCATGGGTCCAAATGGCGTGCAACAGCAAGGGGTCGGTGCCCTGGGAGCCAATGACTGCAATAAAAGGGAGATCTATGTCGACTTGGACTCTAGAAATCGCATGAATTTGAGGATACGAGGCTAGACGTTACGGGTAGAGCAACGTACCTGATGCTGTGCAATCTGTTCAGTAGGTCCAGTATACGACACCTCCCTTGCGATAAGCTAGACCGACGCCAAGGCAGGAGATGTGGAAATCACAGAAGAATACTCCATATCGGTGTCTGAAAGGCCTGTTTCTGAAACGGTGGAGATAGAATGTACTGAATTGTTCAGCAGAGGGTACGATTATATACGCGACTATTGAACGCTAAATGCGTCGTGTAGTGTGCGGAAGGAAGAGCTGCGTTGCAATGCGGTTGACGGGATGAGAACGAAGGGCTATCCAGAGCGCAGATAAAGACTAGTCGAATTTCGTGCTGAACAATCAAAAGGTCAGCTCTGTTTCAAAGAAAGTTCAGCCCTCGTTCCTGCCGCTTGCAGAGTACTTACTACATATTAAAGTGGATGGCAATGGCAATTACTAAACCAAGCTTCATGCGAGCCTTATACGGCCCTCTGCTTAAGAAGCAATATGAATACACTCTCATTTCGGTCGCAGAATGGGCTAGGAAAGTTAGATAACAACTTGCATAACAAATATGAACTCGCTCACCTTGCATTCATATTCATTCACTGATGGTCCATAAAATCATCGTTCTTCATGCTCGAATCCTTTTAAGATTCGACCTCCATGCGTTAAAGCACGAGCTCAAACAAAGACAAGGGGCTGTCATGTATCTCAACGCGAGTTGGCAGTCTGAGCGCTATTTAGGGCGCTTCTGGGCAACGTCTATTAGTACGCGCTTATATTTGGAGATAGCAGAGGAGAGGTAGTTGAACGACCAGTTTTATAGACGTACCGAGGAGTCGTTGGCATGAGCGCCCCAGTTCTCGACCTCAGGTTCCAGCAAGAATCCATTCCCTGGTGCTGTATGTTAACATCTTTCGAAAACCCTTTCTGACGCGATGTATGAGTAGTTGCGAGGTAAGAAGCTTGAATATTCATCCAAGTCAGTGATATCTGTGGATACCGAGGCCTAGAGGTGTTGGAGGATAGTAGTTAGAAAGTGTGCTGGCCCACGCTTTGTGGTGGATGCCACTGGTATGAAGAACTGGACCGTGGAACATTCTCTATGTGGTCTTTCTTCTTAAGACCAACACAGTGGTTCACTATGGAACCTAAAGATCGAATAGTAGGGATATGTGGAAAGTGCAGGTGGCTGGCAATGAATAGGAGTGGAACTAACGCGCGACCGCGGCGCTAGCCGAAGTAATAGCGCTATGACGCGTGACCACGAAACCCGAAGCAACCTAGCGCGACCTCAGGCGTCGTGCGAATCACTGCTCAATCTGACCACCATTGAATCTTGGCAGTTGCCCGGCAGCAAACCAGAATTACATTAAGCAAATCCACACTGCAAATCATAGAGTAAATGATGCGCCACCCAACTCCCAGCACTACCCATACAAGAATCCCAAAAACAAACAAATCAGACTTCCAATATGCAAAGGCTGCTCACTTGCAACATCTAGTTGCTCCAACTTCTTCCTCAGAACCTCCTGGCGATCTGCAACCCGCGGGCTCTCCTGCGCCAGATCCTTGCAAATACGGTGTCCCCCTGGCCCATTGATGCCCAGCCCAGCATAGAGTGTCTTCAGCACATCGCGCTCGACGCCGTGCACGAACTCGTGGTCGATGGTGAGGGAGGGTGTTGTTCACAAAGCACATGTATGCAGCTATATAGCAAGAAAACATCACATATTAAAGAGGGAAAGGAATGAACGCAAAAATAAAAACCTACCTTGAAAGTGTGCTGGCACATCCGCCATAATATTAAGTGCAGGCTCCATCCTATCCGACGGGAAGAGATTTGATAGGCCTTTCGGTTTCACTCTGACAATACATAGCTCCGCAAGCCCCGAAAGAACCTTCAACATGCCCATCGGCGACGGCGGGAATACGGCCTTCGGGTCCACGGGAACGTATTTCACAATCCCCTCACTGAGAAGTATGTTCTGGTCCTTCTCGCGCTCGTCCTTTGTAGTCTGCGACATAGTGGCTATTATGCGAGAATGAGCGATGCTCGAACTCAAGCGGCTAGTTGAGACGTTCTTGTGCGCATTGGTAGCACTTATTCAGGTGGCCTTGCAGGATGACACTTTGAGAAAGCGCATTTCAATATTCGAACTCAATGCTAAAGGAAAGTGGTGGACTAACAATATACCCAGCCCGCTGCTCGAGTGTGCCTTGCCCGAAGTGTGGAAAATGCTTCTCAACGAGTTTCTTTACGGGTATCATCAGCAGCGTGAAGTTAGTTTGGCACAACGACTAAGCCGGGTCCTGGCACTCCTTGATGAATTCATCGGTATGTCTACTTCACGACGAAAGGAATGCTTCTAAGGAGCTCCTGTATGCGTGCTCTGAACAGCAGAGAACACAGTCAACGTAGTTCACAAAGCCACAAGCAGTGAACCTCACTGGTGAGCTCTATCGAATACGTCAACATAGGTAACGTTCCTCGCTATCTTGCTTTTGAGTCAAACAACCTCCCTCTGCTAGGACGTAGCCATCTGCATCTTCTGGGATCTAGCCATTGGCCTATGCTGAGACGTAGTCATCTGCATGTGTTGGGATCCGGCCGCCGATGTCGCTGTCATAGGAGTAGTACTAGGTATAGGCACAACAGGCTCCTCCAAAGCCCCTCCATCCTCATCCCCACTAAGCTCGTCGAGAGTTCCCTCATTCGACAGGAAGCTTGCCTTATGAAGGCACTTCTTCCCTACGTGTGCGCGTTCAAAGGGCGGAAATGTAGTGCCGTGATGCGGATGCAGTGGCGGAAGCGCTTTTAGGCAGAACGGATGGCTTGTAGGAGCCCGTCAATGTCTGGAACATCCTCGACGTGCTGCGCGAGATCGGTAGTGAACCCGTGCAGGGGTAGCACGACATCTCTGATGGGGTCCTTGGATGGCTCACAGGGAAGTTGGCTGAGCTGTAAACGCGTGGCGATGATGGATTTCTCCAGTTCGTACTGTATCTGCGGGACACGAAGGCGGAGAAATATGAGCATATGCAGCACAAAGCATAAAGTGGAAGAACTCACCGTTTCGAGATTAAATCCGACAGAATGAAACTAAGCCTGTCGACGAGGTTTGGCGTGTGTGAAGATACTTTTGGTACATCCCGTCCAGGTCACACCATGGCGAGGTCATCGAGAAGAAGTCGTTCTCCCTGAGTCGTGCCTCCGCCTAGGCTATACCATACTTGAGATCATTCGCGTTTGGTTGCTTTACAGTGCCCGTTGTTCTATAGCGATCCCTTCTCGTGGCGAATGAAAGGGAGCCAGCACGATTCCTCGTCTTGGGGCATGTGATCCGGCCTATTCAAGACGCCTAGTGAAGAATATCAGCCAATGAAGCATTCTGAGCATCTGGTCATCTTGCTCACCGACGGTACGCATTCCCTCGGGATCGTGCTCCTTTGCGAGGCGATGGGCGCCTTGATCCTCCAAGTCAGCTGTAAAAACGCTTAAAGAATGAATGATTTCGCGGGCTACTGTTAACAGGATGATACAGCTCGGTTTCTTGATATATGACGACACGAGATTCTTCACCATGTCGATATCCATCGTGTTGCTCTCTCTGTCCCGCTAGCGATCAAACCTGACCTTATCACCAACAAACGATTCCACACCGGAAAATGAGCAGGAAAATACACCTGGAAGGTCATAGAAGGAGAAATATGCAACCTCAGGCCCGCTGATCTGCAGAGAAATGCAGTTGATGGAGAACAAACATTCGGGATTGAGCACAACTTCATTATCGCCCTCCAAAAGTTGTTTTAGAGGCCAGCTGGGATTGATAATAGCGCATTGTAGGTGTCGAATTCGCTCCTCGACATCCTTTTTCTTGTGAATAGTTAGTCCAGACGCCTTGTCTTCAACCCATGCCAGAAGCCGGCCTTTCGCATCCATTATGAATCGAAGCGAAACTTCAGGAGGAGCCATGGTGAACGGACACGGACGAGTTACCTATATCAGAGCAGGTTCCCAAACACAACACTAGCAACTCTGACATCCAGCATTGACATGAGTACGGACGAGGAGAGATCTCTGCAGCATTAGTAAAATCTATGTCCTTGGGCTAGAGCAGGTTTTGAGGCGGCACAAGCTTGCAGAATATCACTCTAAAGCATTGAATTTACACTCATCTATTGTGAAAACATCGATGAGCATCTAGGGCTAGTAGAGGGACCAGGAGGATGCTCACCTCACAGACTACTCTGTTGATCTCATCGCAAGAGAAGCCAGAGTGGAATCCGGAGAGCACAATCAATACCGTCCACTCCAATAAGTTATCCATAGTCCCGCAGAAGTAAATTACAGCTGAGCTCTGAGCATCCTTACCTTGTACATAATTACTAGCAGTGGGCACCACCGCTTCGTCCACATAGAGTAGATCAGTCCATACCAAGCCAACCTAGTTGTCTTCTCTCCCTCCTCCGTCTTAGCTGAAGCTCTTCTCATCGACATGCAGCTGGTCCATAATGCGTTCTAGCTTTTCGTTCCCCCCAAGCCGCGTAATCTCGCGCCGCGTCTGCGCCTCGAGGTTCGCGAGCACGGCGAAGGTGTAGTCGAATGACTTGGTCGTATTTTTAAGGTAGGAGATGGTATGGATCTTGAGGGTGGGGGTGCGCGGACGTTTTTGGAGGACGTCTGGTGGAAAAGGTCAGTTGGATTCGAAGACAAGAGGAGAAAGGACAAGAGGAAAAAGCGGAGGAGGGGAGGAGAACGAGGAGGAGGGTGGAACCAGGATAAATAGGAGATAGGAGCCGAAGTACTTACTGATGACTTGTCTGTTCGACTTATCCGCTTGTATAGCATGTACAACGGGGAAAGAAAACTTCCCCT
>JASFDH010002661.1:0-10293 GCA_036937195.1 Nidularia pulvinata | reverse complement strand
CAGGATATTTATTCTGAATACTTAGAATGTACAAGAATAAAGTTACTGAGAGATCAGATAAGATAAGCTGTTTCTTTCTTTCTCTTTTCTCTCTTTCCTTTTTGGGATTTGGATTGGATTCCCTTTTCAGCCTCCACAAACACCATAACCAAGCCGTCGTCTTGGGCCTTGGTTGGCTGAGTTTTAATTATTTGATTGTCTCGACAAATCTGGACCGTGACATTATGTGACCGGCAACTGAGTGGTTGTGCCGATGGACTGGTAGCATATAGTAACACTAACTTGAATATCTAACTTCAAACACTATTTTCGGAGTTTTAAATGAGCTTTGATGACCAGAATTTATCCAGCACTTCAAACCACAATGGCCCAAACAATCATTTTTCAAAACCCAACTTGAATTCCAGTTTGGGCACATATGCTGACTGTGAGAATGCCAAGATTCCTAGGTGGTTTAAGAATGACTCTCTATAGCCTGTAGGAGGGGTCATTAAATTATGTTAGGCCTTGAAAATAATACTCTTTATTATATTGTATGATGCTTCATGAATTTGGTTGCAGAGCAGACAAGCTCGATGTCAAATGCACACCAGACCATGTGCTGATGTAGTAATACCTGTAGAAATTTCAACAGCGAGGAGGCTGAAATTAAAGTCATGGACTCAGAGCATCCCATTGAGCAATCTATGGACTCATTGGCTGGAATCAATGAAAGGAATAGCGGGTTTACCTTGATGATAGAGACATTGTCAGTGTTGCCAAGAGAAAGGACAGGCTAAAAATGGCAATCGAGCTATCGACTTGAATGTCAAAGATTTGAATGAGGGGTCCTGACCCTCTCTCTAAATTTAAGGTTTAGAAACATTCTTGAATTGGCCTGCTTGACAGCTCTGTCCATTTTTATTATTGGCATCTTGGCAATAGACCCTTGATGGTGGCATTTTGAAATTAGATATTCAAGTTAGCATTGTGGGAAGTCACCCATTGTGTGATAGCTGTAGTGACAGGGCATACATCATCACCATGGGTCTTGATGTCAATACCTTCAATTTTATACTGGATTCTGGTTTCACTGATCACTAGAACTCGACTCCCAGTCCTTGTCCCTCCCTCTCAGGAAGAGCTGCTCCCCATATCAGCAGCTGTTTAGTAGATGCTGCGTGTGCATTGGGGCTAATTATACATTATCTCAATTTGACATGTCCTGATGCATAAGTGCATGTTGATTTCACTTAATATTTCTAAGTGCTTGCAGATGTTGAAAAAGGGCCTGATAAAGAAATGTTTGAATGCATCTGCATCTAGAAGAGGGGGGTGGAGGCCTCTTCCAGATGGCATTCTGGAAGAAAGTAGTTTGCAACGCACTACTATGGGTGACCAGGTGTTTGAACTGTGACCAGTGTTTGAATTAGTCCAATAACTCTGGCCACAATCATTCTCTGGGCTTGTATTTTTTTTATTGAGGTCAAAATTGACTTACTCTTTAATGTTGCTAGATTTTTTTACAAAATTTCATTTAAGAGTGCTTTGAAAAATAAAAGACTCAGGAACATTTTTTAATTCTCAAAATGGTCAAAATGATTCAAACACCTGGTCACCTGTAGTAGATTCCAAAATCCCACATATTATGATGATTCATCATTGTCAGCTTGGCAGCTGCCATCTAGAAAAGTATTCAGATCTGGAATCGATTCCAGACATCATCCACTATGTGGTTTGCATTTTTCAGGGCAGTGCTTCTCAATTTCCTTTGACATCATTACATCAAATATTTATTTAAAAAATATTGTAGACTTATGTAGAAGCCAGATAGGAGCTCTCATTCTTCTAACTGTTTAAATTTTAAAGATCTTCTAATGCTGTTAGCGATTTATTACTTGAATGCAAAACATATCAATGGTGAAGATTTCTTGCATAATGCCATTTCAGAAATTATCATTAAACATGGTACTACATCGATTTGGCAGAGGATGGCATACTTGTATTATGTATGTCAAAGGCTCCTTTTTTGTACATTTCCAGTGACAAGATTATGATTTTCTTATTGTCAATTTAACTGGAAGAGCACACTTGGAGAACACCAGCCTATCCATCAAATCTTCCTCCCAGCATGCATGATCATACCCATCACTGAATAATATGTCAAATTTCTGCACAAACATTGCCACTATCATGTGTAACTCAAGCATTGCAAGTGCTTTACCAGCACAGACTGCAGGTCCATGGGAGAATGGAATAAACACAGAGCAATCCAAAACGATGCTAGGGTCTTCTTTTATCCATCTTTCAGGCCAAAATTTCTCAGGATAAGGAGAGAAATAGTGATGATCATGATGGAGGACATAGGGAGGGACAAGAACTGCAGTTCCCTCAGGAATGAACTTTGGTGAATGTTTCGATTAACTAAAAGGAAGTCTTGGTAGTACAAGCTTACATGGATCCAATGGCTTTTTCCACCACTACTTTTCATGGGTGTGCATTGTAGAGCCATTGGAACAGCCAGTTGAAGGTGCAAGGTTTCATTTCTTCTGAGGTGTTTAGAGTGGAACAACAGGAGCTGAAGGTTGACAAGGATGAAACTTACATGATTGCATTCAAAAGCTGCAGTTCTGAAAGCTTGTCAGTATCAATTGGAGCCATGGAGGTCAGAGAGAATTCTCGATCAAGGTCTCCTTGTAAGTGAGTATAATAATCTGGATGAGACAGGAGATAGTAAATGACATTGTATAGAACTGATGCTGTTGTATCTGACCCAGCCACAACAGTGAGCACTGCATTTGAAGCAACGATGGGGAAAAAAGATGCGTCTTCTGAGCCTTCATCCATTGATGTTGTCTAATAAATAAATGGACCAAGTACGGCCATCTGTCAACAGAAAAAAAGGTAAAGGAATATATCATAGCCACTTACAAGATAATAAAATAGATCCTTTTGTTTTAAATCTGTAGTAACCTTTCTCCTATGTGCCTGCTTAACACAAAAATGTGCAAATTGAGCTGTATCTGCAGCCAAGAAAGAAAGAGTCTGAGTGACAGGAACAATCCAGGAAATATGCATTGCAATATTAAGAAGGCTTATGAAATATATAGTCAGTATCCATTGATAAGGGAGAGGACAAGATATATAGCATACAGTATTGCTCTCTCCATGCTGTGCCACACTTTATCCTTGTCTCCATCATGTGTGAATTTGAATCTGCCACCAAATCTGTAAGCAACAGGTTTTGTTAGTGAAAAGGAGCAAGGTTGCTTTGACCACTTAATTATGCCATATCTCCCATGAAGTCAAATCTTACAATAAAAAAACAAGGAAATTAGCAAACATCATGCCAATTGAATTTGTGCTTTGTAACGTACAAGAAGAAGCTAATCCATTTCACCATATCCATGTCACCTATGCCATCTAAATTTGTTCTGCAGATATGATCCAGTGTGTCCATCAGTTGTATTCCACAGGACAGAAGAAGTTCTTCATAGCCTTTCATCAGGTCAAAATAAAATGATTTATTCCATGGTTTTCTGAGTCGAGCATGATGATGTAAATCTTGACAGCCTATCAGACTGTAGAAGTGTGCCTGCTCTGAAGATGTAACCGATCTGCCATCCCAAACTAGTTTTTGTTACCCATGACATTAGCTGATGAGCAGAAATAGCACCATGTATTGCTCACTTGGTCCTTTCAGCATCCCATGAGTACCCAAAATAAATGGAATCAAGTCTGCCTCAATAATAGATATTTTGTTTGGACCTAAAGTTTTAAGAAAGTGCTTTTGTTAATAATCTTTTATGAACCAATCAACAATATTTCCACCTATGCGAACAATTGGTCTATACTTCTGGTGCAGCTTCTGATAATATGTGTGTGCCTTTCCTCAGTGTGTGATCCATGCAGCCCACAGCTTGGATAACTTGCATAAAACAGGCCCCAGATATTTTGCAAGGGGATGGAATGGAGAAATACAATAAGCACCAGTAGAAGCCAAAAGAGGAACCATGAAGAGTGAATATGCTGAAAAAATAGAAGTCCAACTGTAAGAGTAGTCTGAGAGCAGCAAAATCACAACAGGCATGGGGGCTGCTACGAGGACAGTCAATATGAGTCGATATGACCTAGGTTTTTGCTTTCTAAACCATAGGCTAGTAACCTTGCAATGGGTATTGAACAAGCGATGAAGGCATATCATAGTATATGGTGAGGTACTCACAATTGTGCCCAATGCATTGATGATGAAAATGTATCTGAGGGATATCAGTGGCATGATACTAAGCTCTAATGAGGTCCTGAAGTGGACTGTATTGACAGTGTGGCAGGGGCAGTGGGAACTTCCGATGGAATGTACCACTTGAAAGTTCACAGGCCCATTTATATCTACACAGCCTTGGCAGAAGCCTATCACAATGCAAGAACTTTGTGTGGTAGGAGCTGCCACACAAAATTAGGACTGCTGGGAAAATAATATTAATAGAGCATACATATTCAGAGGCTGACAGTCTTGAACCCAAATATCTATCAACATCATCGTTACCTGATGTCATCAGGTGTCTCACTCATTCCAAATATCTCCTTTAAGTAGTCATGCCCTCAAAAGTAACTGACTGCTATGTTCTCATATAATAGCACAATTTTTGTCCCATGCTTTTTGGTAACATTTAAAGTAGTCTTAGCCCTTATCTAGTTCACAAAATCCCATAATATTTTGGGGCAACCTCCCTTAGAAAATGAGCAAAATCTCCAGCACCTAGATGAAGATTTAGAGAAATTTTATTCTGATGCAAGTCAAATCAATCTTTTTTTGTGCAGTATTTGAGGAGATAAGGGATAAACAAAATGCCCTATGTTAGAGGGATTGCACATGCACACTCCATATGGAATTGTGGTGTGTTTTTCACCTGGTGTGATATCTCTGTTGCATATGAGCAACAGTGTAGATTAATACTTTCCTGGGTTCAAATTACCATGAAAATTTACCACCCAGTAAACATCATCTGTTACAGCAGTTAAGCCTTCATTGTAGGTTCAAAGCAAAGTTCATGGGTCTGAGGTTGTGAGTTCAGTCTAACAGTGGTGAAACCACATGTTAGGTTCTTGAGTTCAATGTAAGACACACATCTTATTGTAAAGGACAGCTGTCAAGTTGCTAAGTCTCTTTCTAGGAGAAGCTTAGGTTCAATGAGCCTCTAGATTGAGTCTAAGAGGTTTGGGTTTGTTCTGAGTTCAGGGGACCTGAGCAAAGTTGTCACAAAGACTATATTTGCCCAGGTCAAGCTAAGGAGCAAGACCTGAGTACAGAGGTCTACTTATAGTAAACTACAATGGTCTGTGTGCAGTATTCTAAATATAAATACAGTTGTTGTTGGCCAGTCTAAGTATAGCTACTCATGTGATAACTGTTTTATAAAAAGAAAAGAGTTGCATAATGGGTACCAAATAGGGAATTTGTAAGATCATCAATCTGAACTCTGGCTTCAAAAGCCTTGCAAAATCATGCAAAGTTCACTAAGAAATAGTGAAAAGATTATCATCTAGTCTCTCAAGGACCCTGAAAATTGACTGCTCCACAGTGTTTGATGCTGTGGAGCATGTGACAGATCTTTCACCCCTAGTGATAATGCAACATCATTTCACACAGGTTGTGCATGCATAACTCCTCTATTGTGTGAAAACAGCACTCAATGCATCAAAAGCAGCAAAAAAGCAGCACTTAGAATGAAAGTATGTCCAAGAACTTCATGGAAAATCACAATTCAACTTGTGTTAGGATTGTATTAATAACATCTATATCTTCCCAAAAGGATGAACTTAGAACTTCTTTTCTCAAAAATTCATGACTGGAGGGAGAGTGTCAGACACACAAACAATATGCTCTAATATAGTGCAATGTTGAGGTTGTTCAATCACTCAGAGGGAAGAAGGGAGGGGAGTAGAGACACTGTATTGCTAGTGGGGAAGCAACCAGCTCAAGACTGGTATTCTAAGTACAAATGAACTACCTATATACTAAACTACATGTGTTCTATGTATGTATGTAATATTAGAGTCCATGCTGTATATGAGCCAATAACATGAGTACTACACTTGTAAGTGATCTGCTGTGACATGCTTATGCAAGGCATAACTAAAGAAAATGAAAGAGAGTTGGTATCCTCATGGTATATGATAAATTATATGATGAATGAATATGTTGTCCATGTGTCCATCTAATCTATATCACCATATGTTATGATAAGATAAGATATCAAAAGAAAGAAGTGATTCATGACAGGGAGAATGCATGTCATGAACTTGTTTCTGGGTATGATCTAGAGCTCCTGGACAGATAATAATGCAGTAGGGGCAGGGTACAATGTGCAGGAAGTCCATGGATGAATTTCACTTCACTGGCTGTTCAGCTTGTTGTTGGTTTGCTTTGATAAGGTCGCATTGTCATGGCAGAGTTTACTGAGTACAACTTCATCTGTTTTTTTTTTGTTCCTCTACAAACCTAAGCATAATCTACTGGCTCAGTGATTACTACCTAGTAGGATATGAGAAGGCATGAGGTCTCTTATTGTGATTTATAAGTTGCAAACTTTTGGCTTTTAAGCAACTGTGAGAGATGTTAAATGAAAGTGCACATCTTGTAGTCAATCACAAGGCAGTGGATTCATGTTTGACCTTGGTGAGCTTGAGAGGCAAACAGATGAGTACATATAGCAATCTTAAACTACTTATATACTATAAGATCTGAAACAAATATACAAAATAGGATATTAATGAAAAGCTGCAGAAATGTAAACTAAAAGAAAAATGTAAATATGCAAAATGCAGTGCATCACAAAATGCTCACAAACAAGTGCCTATTATTCCAACAAGAGAGGTGAATCATGCTGGTAACTCAATTAATTTGAAATCATTGAAGAGAAAAAAATGTTTTGAACACTCAGAGTGAAGATCAGAGTTATTAAATAGTCCATTCACATGGTTGTCTCAGTTTCCAATTCTTTTTATATTCAAATAGTACATGGTTATTCTACTTCACTTTCTTTTGTTGTCTAGAGTAACAATTACTAGGGCAACTTAAGGTTCTTATATCTATCTGGTAGAGCCCATAATATGCTTAGATATTATTGCCTCCTGTACTTAGTTAATAAATTTCAACCAACTTCATTGAAATTTTTGAAGGTGGGTTGAATGGAGGCCAGCAGGGAAAGGCAGGCATAATTTTGATGAGTACCAAAAAAAGTACCAGTATTTGGAAGGATTGCAAGTGCAAAATACTATTAAAAATTAAGAGTTTGGTTAAGGCAAAAGTTTTGAATTTCTGTATTTTGATATTGCTACCTACCACTACTCCAAATTTCTGCTTAGTTATTTCTTATGTCACAGCCTCATTAACTTTATTATATAGCCCTTGGCCTGAGAATTTATCTACCTATGTACTTAAGAACACTGACTTTGTATTGCATTCACTATGTGTTTACCTCCAATTTATCATATTTTCTTGAATTTTTACTTTTGCTATCTATTTCAACAATGGCTGCTATACTCAACAAATTTAAAGCCACTGTACAAAGTACTGGACAAGTAATTGCCAAAATGGTGAATTCAATTTTCAGGAAATTCCATGGTGCCCAAACTCCCTAATACCTACATGTATCCCAGAGACCAATCAATCTGACATAATAGGAGATTGATCCTGTTTAGGGTATATGTTATCAAGTTATTCAGGCCCTACTACCAAGCCAATATTTTTCTTTGTGGATGAGTTTGTTCATGCATCTGTAGTAGCATAAAGTACTGATAGGGCCTTTAAGACTACAAAATTTTTATTGCAGGACTTGCTTTACTAATATTTAACATAGGTAATTCCACACTTGCTTGCAAGTCAGAAGAAAAACTGAATTGTACTAGGCACCTAAATATTCTCAATATAAGTGTGCAAATATAACCCTTCCAGGAACTGTATATGCTATCAGGAGCTATCTGGATTATCTCCATCTTCAATCCCTGCTTTCATAGATTAACCAACCATCTTTGTGAAGTTAGTTGTATCTATTAAAATCTAGTGTAGTTCATGATAAAATTGATGCATATTATGGGCTATGATAGCCCTATTTAAGGACACTGGTGACCCTATGAATTACATGAATTATTGCAGGCTATTATAGAAGTGAATGGAGCTGAACAACAACACCTTATTTGAATATGTTAAAAATCCCCAGAGCATCATCAGGAGGTGCAATTAAATCAAAGGTAATAAAGTGGCTCTAATTGATATCATGAATTATATTGCCCCATTACTTCAATTAATTGTGGTTAATTAATTTATTGTGTTCAGCAGGCTGATTCACCCATCTAAGACCCTATTGAAAACAACCTTATGTTCTGCATAGGCACAAAAAATAAGACAAAGTCATGCCTTGGTAAACTCCAAGCCTCTGTCATGGCAACATGACTCTGGGAAAATGAACCAAAAATGAGCTGAACAGCCTGTGAGGATAGATTCATCCATGGATTTCTCATACTTCATAGGCAGGATAATGACTGGAGACTCCAGAAATATTTCTGAAAACACATTTGAGCACTACCAGAGATTATAGGTCAGAAATGGACAATGGCTTCAGCTTATGTGCTGCACCCCCTTTGTTCCTAACATCCAATTTACAGATGAGGATCAATAGTCTATTTCAGAGATATAGGTGAGTGATACTCAACTTCCCAACTGGAGGTCTTGTTGAGAACAAATAATATCAATGAGAAGAGACTTAGTAAGTGGTGTTGGTCAAGGATTGTTTAGAGGTAGCTTAGCTGCTGAGTAGAGGCTAGTATAAATGTTAATTAACAAACTGGAGTACTACAGTACAACTGAGGTACTTAAATATTAAAAAATGTAACTACCCAGAGTAATACTGCAAAGTACTAAAACATACTAAGTGGAGAAGTAAGTGGGTTGAAAGAAAGAGGACATATGATGATAACTAAGGAGTACTAACTAAATGTTAATGCAGAGGATATACTATGAAAAGACTAGTGTCTGTGGCTGAAACATAATAGTCATGAAAATGGAAATAGACCAAAGTGAACCTGAGTAAACCAGAGATGAAGCAGAGAGTTAGGAGAGAGTTGGGATTAATTATAAGCAGTCTAGAGACTGGGTGACTTTCTGTAAGGTTTTTAATCAGAAATGCAAAGCATAATAATATTTTAAGGGTCTCTGCCATTCAGCTGAGCTCAATTAGGAAGGAGAAGCAAGAGGAATATTCCTCAATGCCCCCATATAAACCTTAATCTATAAAGAGGGTGAGGACCCCACCTACAGTTTAATCTACCCTTGAATAAACAATTTTGGACACAGCAACACCAAACAACAGTCATATTTGGTAGAGCTCATCACAGCCCAATGTGTTCCAATGAACCTTTGCACACCCAACCAATTATCATCTCCTCTTTCAAAGCCACAGCAACCTCAATCTATCCACATAAATTGCAAAAAATGCACAAAACCTTTCAACATATGTGTCATATCCCTATACGGCGCAGTGCGTGCCATCTCTGTATTGCTTACAATCAATCCTGACACTTTCCCGACTTCCTGCTCATCTCTGGGTTTACTCCGGTCTATTTCCATTTTTGTACTTACCTCGTCCTCAGCCACACACTATACTTTTTGTAGTATATCTCTTCATGTTAACATTCAATTCATATTCCTTAGTCCCTTGTCATATGCTCTCTGTTTCTTAACCCACTTACTTCTCCATCGCACTAGTATAATTGTAGTGCTTTGCATATTACTCTGGTTATCTAGAGTTTTTAGTATTTAAGTACTTTGAATGTATTGTAGTACTTCAGTTTTGTTAATTACTTATCTATCTACATTCACAATGTCTACATCTTGTCCTCAACATCCTTATGAAGTCTCTAAACTACCTCCAAATCATCCCCTGTCATCCCTACTTGTATTATCCCTCTCTTCGTTGCACTACGTGCTCAATGAGATCTCTGGTCTCCAGAGATCCCTCCTGACCAATCCTTTGGTCAGGAAGTTGAGTATCAAACTCCATTATATCTGAATCAGCCCACTCACTGTTTGTCTGTAAATTGGGTGTTAGGAATGAAGTGTCATATCCTGTTCCAGCCGTCGCTTGTCACCATCTTGTCACACCCAAATTCACCACAAACTCCAAGTCCTCACGGCCGAGCTCTCGGCCGTGTCGGCCACACTACGGCCAGCAATACATTTCAGATATTCTGCATCTAGCCTTCATTTTCTACTAGTCTCCATTCACTACTAGTCTTCATTATTTACTAGTCTCC
>JASFDH010002660.1:0-10295 GCA_036937195.1 Nidularia pulvinata | reverse complement strand
TTGGCCCGGCTTGGCCTGGGGATTCAGGGCTTGGCCTGGCGGGCTTCAGGGCCTCAGGCCGGGCCCGCAGATCACTAGCCGGTTTCATCCCCTGCATTTGGAGTCCGTTGTTCTGTAGAATTAGTTCTATTAGTCATTTAACGTGGCCCAGTTCTTCCATTTCTGTCATTTGCGAAATTACCTGTGTCTATGCATCTTGGGGCCAGTTCATTCCCTTCGATCATCCGACAAATATCTTTTAAGTTTAAAAGAGTTGCGTTGAACAAGTCTCCGCTAGATAGGCAATTTGCTTGGAGGATCATTAAATGCAAAATTTCTGCATGGAGACACTGTAGCTCTTCTTTGAAACGGGCTAGTATAGTGCTTAGTGGATCCTGAGCTGCATTGGCGTTTCTGGCATCGCAAGTGGTGATGGACGTGGAATGAGAATTAGGTGGCATATTAAGAATCGATGATACTTCTGAAGTGGCAAATTGACACATTTGCAACACCTTTAGCACTAGGGATGTGCACCAGCCGTAATACAGGTACAGCCATCAGAATTATGATTCAAACGGGTTGCCTAGCTCTACAGACGACCCGTTCTTACTTGGATGTCGATCCTGAACAGGTCGGGTCGGGTCAAAAACAGGTCCTAATGGCTGTGGACGGCTGTTTTCCTAGTACCTAAAACATTGCATTGATTTTACAAAGATGTCACAATGTCATTGAGAAATAGAAAAGGTAAATGAGAGCTAAAGTCGACTATATACATAGTGAAGAAAAAAAGAGTGACAAAAGCTAGGAACGGCGACTTGCTTGATGCTTAAGAAGGAGTCGGTGCTTTACCAACATGAGAGCCCTGATGGTCTCAGGTTTAAGGGAAATAGTGTCCCTACCCCCCAAAAAGATGTGCTCTACAGCAATAGCATCTCCTAAAAAACAAACAGGATGTCAATGAATATATCAGAAGCAGACCAGTCTGGAAACACACCCGGAGTGGAGAGAAATTAATGTACCCGTAGTGATGGCCATTACGGCCGTCGCTCAACGGTTGACGACGGGTAATAGCCGTAGTATCCCGTACCATCGAGGGATAGTCTTCAGGTCCTGACAGGATGGGTATTTACCCGTAGAAACTGCCCGTAGACCCCGTCACTACGGGTACGGTGTGCATCCCTATTTAGCATCCTTTTAGCTGTCAAAGGACGTTCAATGTTATTTTAGAGTTGAGACGATGCGAATAAAGTTGTTTGTCAATGGGAACCTTTCTTGGAGCATAAAAATGATACATGCATAAACCATCTCCGTCTCTGATATAGTATCTGTCCCGCATCGAAAGTTCCAAATATGCGGGCGACATCTTCGAGGTTCTCATAAATATAGATAAAAAAAGCAGCTTGTTTTCAAAGCGCGAAGCTTATAGTTGGGCCATTCAACCTTTGAGAATTAGGAACAATAAATGTGTCTGCAGAGATTAGATAACAGCACTGAGCGAGTCGGCACGCGAGCTCCTGATGGTCACGTGCATGTGACGGTTCGTGTCCGACCGCATCAGCGGCACTTGGGCGAGGCGTGTCACAAGTCACAGTGCACACAACGGGATGTGCCGGCCAGCAGCTGGGGGTAAGTCGGGCCTCGTCCTTCCATACTTTTTCCAACAGACTTCTAGGTTCGCATACACTGGCACGAGTCGAACGAAGCTATCTCCCCACCTCATTTATCTGCATTATAACCCAGAAGCTACTCTATTCTATTTCTTGGACGCTGCGGTTCGATTCTATATGCCTTCCACTCGTAAAAAACCTCATCATGTTCGAGATTTCTTGCCCAAACCGATTCAGAACATACTCCGTCGAAGTCGTTCAGGAAATTCTGAACCTTCCTCGGGTAATAAATGCCCGAAATCAACGCAGTCCCTGCCTCAGTCGCAGGAGTCAGAGCTGCCGTCAACTATCTCTCTCATACCCAATTTATCTGATCTCGCAAAAACGGTGGGGGCCAAGTCGCCTATTCTGTTTGGTGATGAGGTTTCAGTTCAGCACTACGAGATGCCCGCTACCTCAAGTACCGCCGGAAATCCCTCCAGTGCTTCGCTAGCTATTGATAAGGAGGGTAGACGTGGAGTCGGCGCTGTAGCGTGGGAGGCGGTTAAAGAGACAATGCGAACTATCGTAGAGGTATCAGACGTCTTTCCGCCACTCAAATCTGCAGTGAAAGGGGCATTGATAGTTATTGAACGGTTCGAGGTGGGTGCAGTGCACCCTTTTGATACTAGCCCCTAATCCATTTTATAGGCTGTAAAGGGCAATCAGAAGGAGTTTTTAGAGTTCGCTGAGAAACTGAAGAGCCTCTCTGATCTACTTCAATCTTGTGGAAATTCCGTACCTCCCAAATCTCGAGATGGATTGGACGGATTAGCACGGTGAGCTGGTTTGACATATACCACCATTAGTCCTTATAAGTTTTTTAATACCCATCTCCAAGTATATTCACCGAAAAGCAGGGAATCCTCCAGGGGAAGCTCGACCGCGCGCTCGTGACAAGAGTGATTGATGCTGGGTTCGATTCGAAATTCATTGCGCAAGAACTGCGATCGTTGGCATTTGCGATTGATGTTGTGACGGTACCATACCTTTTCCTCATATACCATCACCCGACTTGCTGAACTACTCCTGGCAGTTAAACATCAACATCAGGACTAATATCGCCGCTACAAAAGTATATAATCGGCGTTAGTTCTTCATACCACTACTTCAATGATCCCTGCACACTCACATCATCATGCTAGTTATCACTGACAAACTAGGACATGTTATTGGTTCTGAGTTTAATCGTGAAAATCGTCAAGGCTGTATGGAAGGGACTCGAATTGTCCTATTGGCAGATATTCTGACGTGGGCAAGCGATATCGACTCGCAGCATGTGTTTTGGCTTAATGGAATGGCTGGAACCGGTAAAACCACCGTGACTGAGACATTTTGCAGAATCCTTCACGTGAAAGGCTTGCTTGGAGCGAGTTTCTTCTGCTCTCGTCATAAAGGAAGAAGTAGCATTAGCGACATATTCCCCTCTCTGGCTCGCGGATTGGCTTATACATATCCTTCATTCAAAGATTCGTTGATCAATGTCCTGGAACACTGCTCGGATCCCCTGGGACTGAATCTTGAAGACCAGTACACGACGCTCATATTGGATCCTGCACAAATTGCATTCAAGAACACCTCAGACAACATTATACTCTCTGTGGATGCTCTAGATGAATGCGAAGACAGAGATGCAACAAAAACATTCTTGGAGGTTATACTCAAATACAAGCCTTCTGTTCTGTTGAAGTTCTTTCTTACAAGTCGACCGGAGATAGCTTTTCGTCAAGTATTTACCTCTGCCAACCCTCACGTTACCATACGACTGCACGATATTGAGGATCATATCGTGGAGGCAGATATCGCCATATATTTGAATAATCGGCTCCGGGACATAGAAGAATTATGGAAAGAGTGCGCCGACCATTGGCCACCGCCAGAAATCATGAAGGTCGTCAAACGTGCAGGGAAACTATTCATTTATGCGTCCACAGCATATTTGTTTATTAGCAGCACTAAGGGAGATCCTTTGAAACGTTTACGCCAGCTGGCTTCGAGCGATGGTTCTCCACGTCTCGTCACGGAAAGCATAGATGAAATCTACACCATCATCTTATTAGAAGCTTTCAATGGCATTGACGAAAACGAGGCATCCGATATTAAAGCAACTCTCTCTACAGTTGTTTGTGCTCGAGAGCCATTATCAGTATCTGTCTGTGCTAAATTGATGGGAATCAAGCAGAGCGACATCAGAAGAGCCTTGGTGTCTTTACATGCTGTTATCCGGGTACCAGAAGGCGACAGGGACAACGAAAATATCCTCCTTTATCATGCCTCTTTCCCTGATTATCTCACCGATAAAACCCGGTCTCAGTCAAGGATATGGTTCATTGATATAGCACCCGAGCAGCTAGCATTCACAAATTGCTGCTTCACTATTATGAATGCAGAACTTCATTTCAATATTACAAATTCTACAACGTCTTACAAGAGTAATATCAATCAACCGAAGCCTCTGCGGAAACCCCCCCATCTTGTGTATGCTTGCACAGCATGGGGTGATCATGTTTTTCTTTCAGCAGATCAGAACGGCCGTTTACCCGAACTACTACTCTCGAGTATTGATTTCTTTCTTCGCGGGAAGTTCCTATATTGGTTGGAAATCTTAAGTGCTATTGACAAAGTACAATATGCATCCATTGTGCTACACCGATTGTCACAAGTATGTTGCGTAATTCAATCACATGGAATTTCGCTCAAATTTTATATAGAAATTACCTGAAAATCATAGGTTGAAAGCCTTGTCAAGAGAATTCGGCGACTACATAGCGACATTCCTGGATCCTATTCGATATAGTATACCCCACATATATTTGTCTTTTTTACCTTTCGCACCACGGACATCAATGGTGCATCAGGCATTCTCAAAATATTTTCTATCTACGCTCATCGTGGATAGGTCGCAGGCTGATAGTATTGCTACTCAGCATCAGGTTCTTCGTCTAGAACACAAAGATAGTGTATTGTCTGTTGCCATTTCACCAGATACGAAATATGTTATCTCGGGCTCGGGTGATCGGACAATTCGACTCTGGAGCTTAGAGAGCGGCGAGGCAGCGTCTACGCCACTTGAAGGACACACCGATCGAGTCACTTCTGTCGCATTTTCGCCAGACGGAAAATGTATTGTCTCTGGGTCGGATGATTGCACCATTCGACTTTGGAATGTAGAGACTGGAGAGGCAGCAGCTAAGCCACTTGAAGGTCACACCGATAGGATCACTTCTGTCGCATTTTCACCAGATGGAAAGTGTATCGCCTCGGGGTCGCGTGATGGAACAATTCGAATCTGGAGCAAAGAGACCGGTAAACTAGTGTCTGGGCCATTCGAAGATTACTTGGATTCGGTCAGTTGTGTCGCATATTCGCCTGACGGAAAATATGTCTCTGGGTCGGATGATTATGCAATTCAACTCTGGAGTGTAGAGACGGGCGCAGCAGTATCAAAACCATTGCTTGGGAACGCCGACTATATCAAGACTATCGCATTTTCACCAGATGGAAAATTCATTGTCTCCGGCGCGGATAATGGCGAAATTATACTTTGTAGTATGGAAACCGGTGAAACGGTGCTGAAGCCATTCAGAGGACACACCAAATTTATAAATTCTGTCGCATTTTCGCCAGACGGAAAATACATCGTTTCCGGGTCGGATGATCGCACCATTCGGCTTTGGAGTGTAGAGTCTGGCAAGGCGGTGTCCAAACCACTCTCGGGCCATGCCGACGATATCACTTCTGTCTTATTTTCTCTCGACGGAAAATTCATTGTCTCCGGCTCATTGGATCGTACACTTCGACTCTGGAACGTAGAGATCGACGACGCAGCGTCCGAGTCCAAATCATTCAGCAAAGGACACACTGACAGGGTCAGCTCTGTGGCATTTTCACCAGACAGCCAGTACATCGTTTCTGGGTCATATGACAACACCGTTCGAGTCTGGAGCATAGAGACTGGTGAGGCAATTTCAAAGCCATTCGAAGGACACACCGACAGGGTCAGCGCAGTTTCATTTTCGCCAGATGGAAAATACATTGCCTCATGCTCAGCTGATATGACAATTCTAATCTGGAGCATAGAGACGGGCAATGCAATGTGCAGGCCACTTGAAGCAGAATCTAACAAATGGGCGGGTTGTATCGCGTTTTCACCAGATGGAAAATACATTGTCTCGATCTCAGATGATGGTACAATTCCAGTCTGGAGCATAGATACCGGTGAGGTCATATGGAAGCCATTCGAACGGCACTCGCAACCGGTCAGATCTGTCGCATTTTCTCCAGATGGAAAGTACATCGTTTCCTGCTCAGAGGATCAGACAGTTCGACTCTGGTGCGTAGAGACATGCGAAGGAGTATTGAAGCCGCTGAAAGGACACACCGATGAGGTCCTTTCTGTCGCGTTTTCACCAGATGGAAAATACATCGCCTCCGGCTCAGTAGATTGCACAATCCGCCTCTGGAGCACAGAGACTGGTGAGGCCGTGTGCAAGCCATTCGAAGGGCATGACCACTGGGTTGTTTCTATCACATTTTCCCCTGATGGAAAATACATCGCCTCCGGCTCAGGCGATCATACCGTTCGACTTTGGTGCATAGAGACTGGAAAAGAAGTGTGCGAGCCGTTTCAAGGGCATACTGCCTGGGTTGCTTCTGTTGCATTTTCGCCAGACGGAAAATACATTGCCTCGGGTTCGCATGATAGCGCCATTCGACTCTGGAGCGTAGAGGATCTAATAGTATCGAAGCCGCTGGAAGAACGCACAGACTTTTCGCCAGATGGAATTCGACACGTTGCGGACGATAGTACAGAGCCAGAAAAAAATGAGTTCTTCCATGATCATGACCGTCAATCTCTGGACTTGGACGACAGCGGTTGGGTCACCGGAACCTCTGACGAATTGATGTTTTGGGTTCCTCCTCATGTATTAACGGGGCTTTACAGACCAGGCTGCCCTATTATTTTTGGTGTAGACTCTGTAAAAGTGGATCTTCGCCGTTTTGTTCATGGAGAAAACTGGGTTAAATGCTACAGTGCATAAAATGTAGTACTGCCACTTGCGTTACTTATTCTATGTCTGCTGAGTTTGTTGCTATAACTCTGTATGAGCAGCAAAGCAGAAGGGATCCTGGAGAATATAACACCTGTGCTTTCGTTATGAGCAGAGCCTATGGGAACAAATATATCTCAGTCAGTGTATGAACGGACTATAGTATATTGTAGTATAGTACCTATGGGAACAAATATATCTACATAGGGTAATCAGCAAGAGTACGAGAACACAACGAGAACACAACAAGACGGAGTACTCACCTCAGTCAGCGTAAGAACAGACTGAGGTGGTACGACGTCGAGTACAAGTCTTATATACGAAGTAAGTGAAACAACTATGAAACAAGCTAAATAGATAAGTGCGAGAACTATATAGCTTTAACGGTGAATACTATAATACGGTAACGAATGGAAATATAATTATATTGTGTGCATACCATAACAGCGCCGTACACGCCACTATACCGGCGGTTTGTTACTTCGACAGAGCCCTCCAGAGAACGTAGTTGCTTTGCTCTATTAACGTCGTAAGCCATTTCGAAGAGAAAGTACTGAGATCCCAAGCCGGAAACTCACGAGAGAATTGTATGTTGTCCCAAGTTTATTAGCGGCTGTTCATACACCATCGGTTGGATGCTCGCCCATGAGATTCTCGAGCTTGTGACTTCCGTAGCCTGGTTTGTTGAGTTAGAGAGAGAGATCTTAGTGCCAAGAAGCTAAATTCGGAGGCAATCGATGATTTGTTAACTTGCGCCTATCGAACAACGTTGTTAACGTCCACAGAGAGGGTGTTAAGGAGTTTATATTTATTCCAAGATCGTTAAATCCGAATAATATGTGCATGAACTGAATGCTGATTCCTGAGTAGACATACATTGGATAAGAGTTTGAGGGAAAGATGACTGTCTGCACTGTGCCAGAGAGGGTGTTGAGCGAGAGGATTCTCGTGGAGTATGGCGCCGACGTCGTGATTACTGCCAGGTATCTGACTTTCTGGATAATCCCTGGCCTAAGGCCTGATCGCTTTGAGCACGATGTAATTACTTGAGGGCGGAGTGGGCATAAGGTCGTTATGTGACGTCACCGACAGGTATCGCAGCGGGAAAAGATATCTGCCGGCGCAGTCTCTAAGGGGTTTTATTCTTTCTTGAAGGCCTGGACGCCTACTGAGAGTTCCGTGCGTATGTACTCCAGTCTGATAAGATAAATGCGGGTGCCGCGTTATTGCCAATCGGAAATTGAGCAAAATTGTGATCAGGGAAGCTGAGGACGTCGATTCAAACCTGAGAGTAGATGACTCGTTGAGTTCAGGGACGGAGATTCCGCTCTACACGTCAATTGACCAGTACCTCCTTGACGGCGAGTGAGTGCTGCATTATAGTTCGAGATGCAGGAAAGAAATACCCAAGAAGTCGCCAACTGGATGAATGCATACTACACTAGCTGGATCTTAGCGAACGGCATCGACGAATCCTAAATGATAAGATGCGAACGCCTGCTGGTTATCTGCAATCTGGCACTGATATCTGGAGCCTCAGATGTTCTGTCAATTAGGCCCATGCTGCAGATATGAGATAAGATAAGATGCCCAGCTGCTGCCAAGGCCGATCTTTGTCGGCGGATCTAGATCAAACTATCACGTGATACAACTCTACGCTTAACCCCCTGCTCACTCCACGTTCGTTGCCTAGCTCTTTCCATCTACTTACACCGTGGTCCTGCCTGCTCCTGCTGTGTATTCTGGAATCTGCTTTGTTTTTGCCGTTTTGATTCTGGCCAGTGACTAATGACGCATGAGCCAGTGGTCTCCGCTTGACTTTAGGCCAGTGCCCGTGTCTCATGTGACGTCCCACTCCGGCATCCCATGACCTTCCGTGTTGTCCTCCCAACAATTCTCTATCTTCTGCGAACATACCTTAGTCATCTGCTGGGGGCGTCGCATTCATCTCTTCTGTTGTTCCTTTTCCCCCGTTGTCTAAAAACAGAGCTGCGCGCTATATATAGTTCCTGTTTTATTCTTCAATTCTCCGTTCTCCATTTTCCATTCTCCGTTCCATGGTTCACCATGGTGTGAAGTGGTTTGTCAGCTGGCAAGAATGTAAGGTGCAACACATAGAGTAGGCATGATTGGGCATGGTCACGGCCTTTATCGAGGTCGGTGTGGAAGTTGTAATGCACCATCAAGCGTCAAGCGGGGTTTGAGAGGAGCAGATATAAATATTCTGTTTGACATGGCTTCCCCTCCGTTATATAAACTGAGCTTCACCTGCCCAAACTTGTCATCATAAGCATTCTCGCACATTCTCTCCCTTGCCTCTGTTCCACCACAACAGTACAAGTTCAATTACTTATATCTATCGATTATGACTACCTTTTCTAGTGCCCGCAACGTTCAGGTTATCGACAGCCATCTGACCAACATCGGCGGGAATCAGATCGTCAACAATATCTCCTTAGACAGCCAACATCGGGAATTGTTTGCGATTTTGAAGCCTGCTCCCCGAGATGGATATCATGTGCCTGGATGCATGGAGGGTACTCGAAAGGCGACCCTGCGAAGCATTTACGAGTGGTTAGATGATTTCGGTGCGTCATTATTAATTTTGCGGTTAATCGTGCTGTATTAAATTTGACATGGACCTTCAGCATCCTCTACTCCCAATATCATGTGGATTGATGGGAGTCCCGGAGCTGGAAAATCAGCCATTGCTTCTACTCTTGTTTCTCGGCTTTCTCTTCCTGCCATTGGCCGGCTGGGGTGCTATTTTTTCTGTCAACGCGGCGATGCCCACCATGGTGATCCTGCTCAGCTGTGGCGGACGTGTGCCTTGGATCTTGCACGATTTCATTCTTGCATTCAGGATGATATCATCAATTATCTCCAGAGGCCCGGGTTTAGACTTGGGGACATTTTATTACACTTCAACTGTTTGATTAGGGGTCCGCTGGAGAGGCACTCTGAAGCTCTGAAAGCATGCCCTCCTGTTGCTGTGATTGATGCTTTGGATGAATGTGGCTCTGATGCAGCTCACTCAGAGAGTAGAGCTGCTTTGATGGAGACTCTAACTTTGTGGAAAAATCTTCCACCATGGTTCAAATTAATAATTTCTAGCAGGAATGAACATCTACCACACCTCTTTTATGATATGAAACTTTGCCAGCATATCATCCTAGAAACTGGAGGGCTGGTTAGCAAGGAGACAGAACAAGATATTCTGCACTTCTTTCAACAAGAATTTCAAAAATTGAATCACAAACCTGGGTTTGGCTCTGGATGGCCTGGGCACTATGAGCTAAAACAGCTAACAGAAAAAGCTGCTGGTCTGTTTATCTGGGCAAAGACAGTCATGGTATTCATGGCACAAAGGCTGAGAGGAAAAATGCCCAAAACCAAATTAAAGCTCATCCTAGAGGGTAATTCACTTGAAGCTACTCTTGGAGTGGATAAGCTGTATCAGGAGATCTTGAGGCTGTCCTTTAGGGATCTAGATGATGAATGGCTTTATCTGTGTAGATCAGTGATGTGCTGCATTGTTACAGCCAAGAGGCCACTTCTGGTATCCAGTCTGAAATACTTTCTTAGCAGGTGGGAGGATGAGGATGAATACATGATATCT
>JASFDH010002659.1:0-10295 GCA_036937195.1 Nidularia pulvinata | reverse complement strand
ACCCCTGTTGACCTGTTTCGTCCCCTCTCACCTCAGCAAACTTTTAACACAACTCCTCGCTCCGCTCGGAGTTGCGATGCACCCTAACCCATATCCCGACCGGAGTCATCGTTCCCATGCAGGACGAGCGCATTCAACATCAGGTAACTACTGCGATACAGTACACCCTTTTCTTGCCTGATGCTGACGCCTCATGTTTATGAATTCAGAATAAACAACGCACATTTCAAGTTCTCTGTTCGCGTTCTTGGACCAAAAACTCATGCGCGAAGTGGCCGAACAGCGCGCGACGCAGAAGAAACTCGTGCGCACTGCTGATCACAGCGAGAAAATTCGAACATACAACCTCGCCCAAGACCACGTCACCAACCATTGTATCGGGCTCTCGCTGATGAATCTCGCCTCTGTGCTCGAGGGCGATGGTTTGCAGGGTTTTCTTGAGGCTCTCAAGAAGGATCACAAGGCAGGCATCATGGAAGATATGCCTGACTCTGAATAGCGTGCTTTATTCCTAAAATATGTCGGTAAATCGCAACTGCTCGATATCATTACCAGTTATTGTAATACAAGGAGCTCGATTTTCCCGCAAAGCATCTAGCAAGAACTTGATTAGTCATACTAAAAAAAATCCTGTAGTAGTGCTATGCATCTGGGGATGCCCATTTATGCGTCTACAAATAAGAGAAATTTTCAATTCCTCGACGTTCGCATTTAAATAAAATGGTAAATTCTCCTACCACGTCTTGACCAATGTCAGTGTCTCTCAGGACACTAACATCAATTGTCACGTCATTTTTTATGTACTTTGAACTATGTTGGGATTGAATAACGATCTGACTTTGGTCAGGGCTGCCGAATAAGCTGTTTTCACGGTGTTGTGTCGCTTGGTCGATATTTTGCAAAAGTCGGTTATTGAGTATAAGCACTACGCTATTGGCGTATAATTTTCCTAGCACGTAAGGCCTATAAGAATTCAGTATTTTTGAATACTTTCAATGCGAAGCTGCTGGCCAAACGGCATCGTGACTCACGGGCATAAAAAGAGGTCATTTTCCTGTTTCCGTTATCAGTCCAAAATAGCTTAGTTTAGCCAGCTAAAACGACTTTACTGGAAGGCCAATAAACAATGCCAGCGTTATTATTGCCACGCTAGCTTATATGGATGATACTTCAGTCCAAGGACATAGCATAAATGACCGAGTTCACCTGTGGCAGTATTTGTTTCAACAACGAGCACGACGATTCTTTTTATCCATCGGTTCTGAAGACCGTAGGATCTTTGTGTTGCACGTAACAGCTGCGAGTTGGAGCAATCGATTATTTCGTGAGCTCTCGTGGAGAAATAACATCGCTCACAAAATAGGACATGGAAATAGCAATTATTGTGTCCGAGAGAGCAGCCCCAGCAAGCCATACCTACAAGAGTTTATATTGTACTGGAGTTTGTATACGGTGAAACAATAACCTTTGGTGCAATGAGCACATGGAGAAGTCCCTGGTTATCGATTTTTAATCCCTTTTTGTTTTCAAAATGACTTATAGCTAAGGACTTCAAATATTGAACATTGGAGCTCACCATGATTCCAGAAGCAATGCCAGCAGCTCCTTGAGCTAAGGATATCGCTGTTATGATAACTACTGCAATTACGGAGCGTCCCAAGATCCAAATACGCCAGATGAAGGAAAAGTGGACGATGATGGAGACAATCCCACCCATTATGGGTGGACTGACTGAACCAATGGAAGTTTTCGACAGGACGTCGAGTCTACCCCAACCAAAAGCAAACACACGGTAGATGTCATAACTTGATAAGGCCGTTTGGATACACTCCAAAATATAGATTGTATAAACTGTTGAAGAGCTACAGTTAATTTACAGGGAATAAGTACATCGTGAAATACGTTGGTAACACACCGAGAGCTTTTACTTTCCAATTGTCGTTGAAGGATAAATAGTAAAGAACTATGAAAAGACATAGAGTCAAAGATGAAGGACTGAAAAACATAATATAAATCACCTACACACTTGAGCAGTCAATATCCCCAATAGTCCCCAGTTGAACATGATGCCGAACAACTATTGGATGATTTAGTACATTGGGGGTTAAAGTAAGATTTAATTAGTCGGAGGGATATGAACGGCACCTGTGGAGCAGTCCTGATCTCACAATGCTGACTTGAGCCGTGTCGGTTCACTTAAACAATATGTACTCACAGGAGTACAATATTCGAAGGAATTGCACTGAGAAGAGGAATATTTCCATCGGACATCGCGGAAAATGAATACGAATGGGTAATAGATGGGCGTGGGAGATAATATCCTTGAGCACATAAAGCGAGGTAGTTCCCTTGCACTCGTACTTATATCACTCATAGACGCCTTCCAGATCTGTGCAAGGAAGCCGTCGTGTTGTGTCTATACAACCGGCCGTTGGAGTGCCGGCATAAGAGCAACCTGGGGGTTAAAATATCATTATGTTGCATAATGATAACGAGTCCAGAGCATTGGATTTTGAGGCAGTCTGCATCTTCTCCTACAAGAGCTGCTTAGTCGCACAATTGTGCGAGTTTGCTGGCCGTTGGAGTGCCGGCATAAGAGCAACCTGGGGGTTAAAATATCATTATGTTGCATAATGATAACGAGTCCAGAGCATTGGATTTTGAGGCAGTCTGCATCTTCTCCTACAAGAGCTGCTTAGTCGCACAATTGTGCGAGTTTGCTACCCACCTCGGAAACATCAGCACTGGTTAAATTCCTTCTTGATGCAACAATATGACTGATACTTAATTATTAGGAAGACAGAAGTCTTGGATGTATGCTGTCCTGTGTGCTGTGGGAACGTGCTTGCAATCCTGGTTAAGCCCTTCCCGTATTTAGCCTTGTGGCATCTTCAATACATACCACGATCACCGGCTGTGTTGGTGCTGTCCGATGAGGAAGGGTAGTAGAATAGGCCAGCTCTCAATTGGAGCATCAGCTTTGCCTTCTCATGGACTGCACCATCTCGATGCAGATATTCTGAAATCGCAGTTACAATGGATGTTCTGATATCAAAACAAAAAAAAAACTGAAGTCGAAAGATGAGATGGTAGTTGAAAGGGGTATAACTGTTCCAAGTGGCCGGAGTCTGATGCAAAATAACGAGAAGGGTACATTGAAAGATAAAATTCAGTAAAATTCGTGAGAATGCACGTAGGTTGGAAAGTATATATACGGGGAGCTGCTGAAACAGAGATAATTTCGAAGTAGAATAAGCCGTCGTTGGAAGCGGAGATGCTGTGGCGAGTATACGTTAAGTGCATTCGGAGGGGATGGAAGTAGATCGGTTGAAACCTCCATAGAAGCCTGTCTCTCTAAGCGCCTTCCTCGAGTTCGATGGCAGTCATATGACCTCGCTTCTTCCCTTCAAGCGCCTATCTGCCACCTAGACTAAGGTTTATTGCCTGAAGTGCCAAAGGGCCACCTCTCCAAGCGCTTTCATTGACTTCTATGTCAGTTATGCAACCTCACTTCATATTCTCTTCAAGCGCCTATCTGCCACCTGGATTGGAGCTTCGAATAAGATGTTGTAGGAGGTTTTATTCTTCCGGCAGATTTTACTAATGTTATGTGCTTGGCTCTATTTACATCTGTTTGTCATCAGCTGGAGGAATTTCCCAGTGTAACATATTCTTATGTTTTTCCTGGACCACTCTCATACATCTCTCCTCAGGCAAACTTCACAAACCTCGGCCAATAGCCTTATGCCACGATTTCCAGCTCAAACCACAGAGCACGGGATTTGTATATTAGAGTTGGACCCATCTAAATGTCAGGTGGTGGAGGGAAATGAAGTTTCGCAACAACGGTAGGAACTGCTTCTTGCTTCTCTGAGGAATTCTCCCATTCGATGTAACCGTAGGCTCACTGGTGCTTTATGAGCATGACGTATATTCAAAAGGGCGAGCCGGCTCCTGCATCTGGTTTGAAGGTATGAAATTTTGTAGATCAATAACTACATCAATCATAGGATCATGGACGTCAGAACACGGCAATTCTATTTCTTCTGCCTGGTACTGACTGACATCGGAGAAGAATGCTTCAATGTCGATGCACACAAACTGATGCCACACCTGCGTATACCGACACCGAAGGAAGTAGATGAAAAGTCGGTGGTTTAAAGCGCCGGTACGTTGTTTAAGATTAAGGAGATAAGCGCCCCTCTGCCAAATATAGCCGATGTACTCCCAGTATGGATTTAGCACGTAATGCCGACACAGTTCGATGGATCTACCTTAAAAATTTGTCGCTCATTCACTTGCTATTCAAGCATTCGGAGTAAAATATTACGTTCACCTTCCCCAACACTTTAAGGTAGCTCCGCTTTTTCGACCCAATACGCCAGTCCGGTATTTGAAAGCACCAGAGATATTATTGGCGATTTCGTCTTTTAGAGATATCAAATTGGTATTTAAGCCCTAGGAATTCGTATTGGTTTCTTTAATCTGCTCTACATTCTTAAACTTGCCTTCGTAAATACTCATTGTCGATTCCCCTGGTTGCATCAAATTGATAAGATGAAAAGCATCTTTTTCGCCCTTTTTACGGCGCTCATCTTGGGCCATATCTCAGCATTATGCGGAAGCGATCTCTATGCTCGTAATTCAACTGTAGAGGTATGTGGATCTCATAGTCCTCGAAGATAATATTTGGTATCACTGACTTTTAAATTTCTCCAAATAGCGCCGTGTCACTGATACTTGCGCAGACACATCCCTCACCGTTGTTTACGTCGAAGCATACAGCCATCAATTCACACTACATGTACTCCAGAGATGAGCGATCTACATCAACCAAGACACAGTAGACAACTCTGACTGGGAGATTCAAGAAGAAGCGTTTCGCGCGTGGAAGGATCCCCAGCAATTTACCTTCCCTTTGTATCAGCTCGCCAGCCCATCAGGTGCAGACTGGATATATGCGATCTCCACCACAGGAAGTCCTCCCGTTTTTAGCGGGTTCCCGACTGTAGGAATTTTGGGATATGCTTACTCGACACAGATTTGTGGCAGTGTACCACTTTTGGCGGTCGCACAGACGACAATTTGCGACCGCTACTTCACTACGGATCAAGATGAACATGATATATTGGTCGGGTTCGGGTGGGTTGATAAAGGAGTCATTGCCTATGTCTTACAGGTAGATCTCGACTAGATTCTGGTCCGTTGTCTTTTAGGAGTACTCAGGAAATTCATACTTAAGTCAATTTAGATTGTACTATTAATATGTAGCCCTTGAACCTATGCTGTGATCCTTCCATCCAAGCTGGTCTTACGATGAGGCGATCATGGATTCAAGAAAATAAGAGTCTCATTTTCTATCGTCTCTGATTCTTTTGTTATTCTTTGCTAGTGAATGGGAATTCGCGATAAATCCTGTTGCTCTACCCTAATGCTAGCTGGTGGTGGTCCGTGGATGGGCATCCTTAGGGGCATGTTCACTGACAAAGTTGTTGTGCAGAGGCTGAGTGACCTGATGTGGGTTGGCCATTCCTCAACGGAGGAAGACTCTGGATTCTACTGTTTTGCATGAGTTTGATAGCCCTCTGTCAAAGCCTCTTTCAACTTCAAGATTTTTGCCAGGACATTAGTGATCCCAAAAGCCCTTCACTCAAGCCTGGCTACACACATCCCTGCTTTTATCCTTATCTGACTACATTTATCAATAATTGCAAAGCTGTCCACATTGAATACTTAAGAATACTTGAGGATGATGCAGCCTGTGTCACCTTCCATGTGAAATTTGTGACTAAATTGATTCTCCTGATATCATTGTCAAGTTTGTGCCCAGATATGGCATGGATGTGCACAAGTTCCTTGCTAGCAAGAATCATGTTCCAAGACTTTGGTATTGTGGTCCACTGTCTAGCAGAAATGTTCTGGGTAATGAACAATTATCTGAGACACTTTCATGACCATCACCTGGACTGTTGCTTGGTCCTATGCAGATGGTTGTGATAAACTATGTTTCTGACTGCAGAGTGACCCTGCCTGGTGCTTATCAACAAATTGAAGCTGTTTTGGACAAGCTTCACTCAGGAGGCTACATCTTTGGTGACTTAAAGTAGGTGCCATTAAAGTTGAGCTGTAGAATCTGCAGAAACTGCAGATTGGTCAGCAGTCACAATTGGTCATGACATGTGTCATTTTGCCCAGGCTAATAGCCACATCTTGGTTCATCTTTTATACTGTCTCTCATTAGTCCCACTCATTAATAGCAACTCCACACTCTTTTGACATCATTAATCTCTAATACCCTTTCCTATCATGCCCCCAAAATCCAAATAGAAGCCTAAGGTTCCCACCATCAACTGGAGCCCTGCCCTTGTCTGAAGACTTATTGGCCATGCCCAGGCTGACAAAAACAAGAATTTTATGATTGGAAAGGCAAAAGAAGATGTAAGTACTATTTTGATGCCCAGTATTATGGTCTCATATGAAAAAATGAAGAATATCTCTGCTGACAGCAAAGTTGCAGTCTTCAAATGTGTTGTGCATGTGGTCATCCCTTCCACCTTCAAAATTGACAGCAATACAGCTGGGAAACAAACCCAATCAAAATGGGGCATGTAAGTCCACTTTTAAGTTGCTTGCAACCCAATATAATCTATTCTCTAGGTTGAAGAAAACATATCAGAATCATGCTTGTATCCTGATCCAACCTGGTGGTGGTCTTTCTCTCTGGAAAACAATGGGGATGAAAAGAATGCTTATTGTAAGACAAATTTTTTGATACATCTCAATGTCATTCAGAAGTTGGAAGCATGCATGTGCAATATCAAGCTTGATAGGGGGTGCCATGTTGTCCCTGAGGGTGAGGTATTTGATGTAGCCCTCAAGAGCTTGGCTATGCAAGGTTTCACAGCCCATTGCATCACAGCAGCATTGTTAAAGCAAAGAGATACTAGGTGTTGTTATCAATCTGCAACTGCACACCCATCACATATGCACATGTGAGTAATATGTAATGTCATGTCTGCAGCTGCAGCTCAAATCTGCAGCTCAACTGTGACAGCAACTAGTGTCAAAATATCTTGTTTGATAATAAGAACAAGGTTAAGTACATCAACTTAGACTGGCCAGGCTGCTATGAGATGAACATTTAGAACATTTCTCTTTCTGCAGTCATCCAGACAAAGATCAACATAACAAGAAAAGCGTCCAGTCAGTCAGTCAGTCATTATGTATGCTATCTGATAAATCTATTAAGGAGCATCAATTGGGTAGAAGACATAGAAGATCTTGGACCTATTCAGCCTCAGCATGACTGGGATATGTTGAACAAACTCCCTTTATAGCAGTTGTGTTTTTACTTCTTTCATTCCTTCTTTCCTTATACATTTCCAGGCACACATAATTACCCAAGGCAAATTTTCACCATTGCCAGTGATGTTAAACTCATTGTAAACATCAGAGAAGAACTTTGAAGTTGAAGTTGGGGAGGGCCTCAGATCTTGTAATGACATACATGATCCTGTGCTAAGTGTTCAATATCTGGCACACAGTAAAGGAATGGCAGGAAGGAGAGGAGAGATGGATGGCTAGTAGATTCAAGCTGGAAAAAAGGGAAGGAGATATTATACTATCATGGATGCTGTGGTTGTAGAATAGACATAGTTAGTGCAGAAAGTGTTGATCATTGAAGGAGGTGCCTCTTTCTCCTCTTCATTCTCCTCTTCCTCAGACCTTTTTGCCTTTTCCATACCCACTTCCACTAAATTTGACCTTCACCTTCTCCATAGCCTTCTTGACCTCTGCAATTGGTGCTGTCTTAGCATCCCATGGTAAAATTATCTGTGCAGTGATAAGGAACATGATCTATGCTTGAAAGGAGTGTTCTGATCCTTGGAGACCTACCATGCCATGTATCAGAGTCTCTGTACCTGGAAAATGAACAGGATTGATAACTTGGATATGATCTTTCAGAGTCAAGAATATCTGTTATTTGTCTTTGAGATCAACAAACCTGAGAGATGGACATAGACCATCCCCAGATGTTGCTGTACTTTGGCCAAGTGCATCAAACTCCCAGTTTCTTGCAAAGCACCAGAGCTAGAATTCTCAAGTGGTATGTTCTTTGTTTTATATTGTTAATGTTTATGGTATTAAGGAACCATAGGCATGACTCCCAGACTGGATTTTCATAACATACCCTTTACTAGAGCAGAAGTTTGAATCTGCTACAATTTTGTTTCATATTTCTCCATTAGGAGCTTATTCATGGGTTTATTGTCAAATTATACTTGAGGTTTCTTCCTTTTTCTATGTTGTGACATGAGGTCATGTGTTGTCTTTCTTCAACTTATTTGGCCCTTTCTTATTGCCAGCAGTGGTTCAGAATAATACTGAGCAATATCCCTTTTTGCTCTTTCAAGTTTTGATCATCATGATTTTTGTCTTCATTACCACCTTTCCCATATTCACAGACAAGTAGATGTATATATCTATATAAATGGAGGTCAAGCTCATAGATAAATTGATAGCCTGAATGTTGCTAATCTGTGGGGTTGATATCCTTTGACTTCCAAAACTACCACAAAACAGCAAAAGCACAGAATAGATTCAATATTTAAAACACCTGAAGTAAATTCCTATCAAAGAAAGAATAGGTTAAATAAATAATAACAAATATGAATTACAACTTGAAGGAATATATACAAACCAAAAAGAAGGCCTCAAATGCAGAAAGCCCAATCTAAATTGACTTCAGTAAGAATTTCCTGAGTACTCCTAAAACATAGCAGACCATGATCTAGTCGAGATCTACCGGTAAAACGTAGGTAACAACTCCTTCATCAATCCACCCGAAGCCAACCAACATATCATGTTCTTCTGGATCCGTAGTGAAGCAGTGGTCGCCTATTGTGGTCTGTGCAACTGCCAAAAGCAGCACACTACCACAGATTTGCGTCGATTAAACACACCCCAAAATTCTTACAGTTGGGAACCCACTAACAACCGGAGGACTTCCTGTGGTGGAGATAATATAGATCCAGTCTGTGCCTGATGAGCTCGCCAGCTGATGTAAAGGGAAGGTAAATTCCAATAAATCCTTCCACGTGCAAAATGCTTCTTCTTAAATCTCCCAGTCAGAGTCGTCTACCGTGTCTTGGTATATGTAGACCGCTCGTCTCTGGAGCACATGTAGTGTGAATTGATGGCTATATGCTTCGACTTAAACAACAGTGAGTGATGGTCTGCGCAAGTATCAGTGGCAAGGCGCTATTTGGAGAAATTTAAAAGCCAGTGATTCCAAAAACTATCTTGGAGAATTACGAGATTCACATGCCTCTTCAGTTGAATTACGGACATGTAGAGCGCTTCTGCATAGTGCTGAGATATGACTTAGGAAGAGCGACGTAAAAAGAACGAAAAAGATGTTCTTCGTTTCAGTTTGATGCAACTAGAAGGGAATTGAATATGAAGGCAAGTTTACGAATCCAGAGTAGATTAGGGCCTGTTCAGATACAAAATACGGCATATAGATGTTGCATTCTCGTAGTCTAAATTCTGATCACATGATTTCAAATGCGCGTGAGGATCCCATGAGAGTGTGACTAAATGTGACGTCGCATGAACGCGTGAACGCGAACTGTGGATCTCTTACTCTTCGCGGGGTCATTAATGCCTATGAGGTTGAGAAAAGTTGTTGTTGCAACCAGCACCCTCCGTTGCTGTAAATTGCATTCGTTTGACATAGTTAAAGTCGAGAAAATGCTCTTTCTAGGCAGTGGAAGAGATCTTATCTTTCGTTCATCGTGTGCGATCCATTTTTGGATGTCACGCCAGACAAAGCCGAATGGGTCATGGTTACACATGATCACATTCATCAAAACGCCGACTACTAAATATGGACGAGAATGCGACATCAAAATGCCGCATTTTGCATCCGAACACGCCCTTAAAGAAACCATTGGCTATTCCTAGGGCTTTAATACCAATTTTATATCTCTAAAAGGCGAAAGTGCCAATAGCATCTCCGGGGCTTTCAAATGCCGGATTGACGTATTGGGTTGAAAAAGCAGAGCCATCTATGGGTGTTAGGGAAGGTGAACGTAATGTGTGATTTCGAATGCATGAATAGTGGGTGAATAAGTGAGAAATTTTTAACGTAGATTGAGCGAGCTGTGTCAGTATCAGGTGATAAATCTATTCTAGGAGCTTCGGTCTTTGGTACATTCACCCCAGAATGTAATACTTTTCATGTCACATGAAAACTGGACGTAAGTGTTAAATTATCAGTTTAAATTTCGGGT
>JASFDH010002658.1:0-10298 GCA_036937195.1 Nidularia pulvinata | reverse complement strand
CGCAGGTCCATGGAAGGCCTTCCAGCGAAGGAAGGTACGCTGTCCTGACGTAACATTTGATGCGACAACATAGATGTGTGCCTCTCTCTGTGCGCACGCGGGTCATGTGCGAGATCCCAGTCGGGGTGGAACTTGCGGATATACAGAACGGTGTCGATGTCGTCGGGATCAAAGCCAAACTTCCATGCCTTGTAAATATAACGAGGCGCAAGAGAAAGGCACACAACAAGAGGAAGGCAGAGCCAGAAGTATGCTGATCCAAACAGGAAGTTGTTGTTACCCCACACGTTAGTGACGAACCAGCCAGGAGAGATTGCGTTGTACACAGCCTATGAACGATGTTAGAATGTCTGTGAACAACATGACTTGCAACATACCGTGTATATCAGCATGACGACGATTCCAATGAACACGGCGAAAAATACCCAACCAGTCCACACTGTGGTATTGAGACCATTATAAAGATCGGCAGCAAGCACAGCACCAAACGCCATTGTCTGAGAAGATACATCAGTTGAAGTTGACACGACAATTCACTGAAGAGGCTCACCGTCGAAAATTCATAGAGTACCACCTGGTACCCGTCATGACGTGATGTCGTCGAATTGTACGCATACAAGATAAGGAAGAAAATAATAGCAGACTGCAAAAGCAATCAATTTGTTGCTGACCCAAGATAAGAGGTTCACTTACCTGGACCACGCCATCGAACATGTACACGATGAACGACCGAATTCCAAACCACCGCCCTTCCCGCCCATAGCGATACAGCTCCGGCAAATCCATTAATACATGATCGTCTGTAAATGTCGAAGTCAGCTATCGATGTTACGCACGACCATAGCGAGTACTCACCAGCGAACCGGTCAAATAATCCAATACCAATCACAGGAGCAATAGTCCAGAAGGAATTCCAGAAGAGCAGATAGGTATATTCAAATACGCTGTCATGCAAGACTTCAACAACCAAGTCCACAGCATCGACTGTGATTAGTACTCACTAATTAGAACTCCAAGCATCGTAAATCTGGAACCACCAGAGTACGCCGATACAGACGATGTTTTTGTAGAAGAAATTCAAGATCCTACACAAACATCAAAAGAGTGTGTGAGATGTGGCTGGCAATAATCTAAAAATAGCACTAACATGTTCCCATTTCGCTGATACGACCAATGACCATGCACGAGAAGCAAGCGTTTGAGGAAGCGGAACTATAAGAGAATGGGCGCCATCAAGAATCTGCCCATGCAGGCAAAACGAAAGAAACGGAAACATACCTGAGCAATCGCATAATCCGATGAATTAACAGCCTGCAGCCCCTCTTCGCCGGATATCCCCACGCCCACATCCGCCGCCTGGATCATGCTCACGTCGTTCGCCCCGTCGCCAATAGCCAGGGTCATCGCGCCGAGCCCATCCTTGACGAGATGCACGACGAGCGCCTTTTGCAGGGGTGACACGCGGCAGCAGATCACGCCCTCGCAGAGCATGGCCAATTGGAGTAAGAGCGTCTTGTGCCGCTCATCATTGAGTGCCTGATGAACAGAGCAGAAAGTATATAGAGTCAGGGCACTGGCTTGTCTTAACATGAATGAATGCTCGGAGGTGCCCACGTACCACTGAGAGCGCCGCGCCGTCGATAACCAATACGAACCCCCCTGGCTTGTCCCCATTATTCGACCCGACAATGGATGAAATACCGGTATCCGTGCGCCTCAGCGGGCCGCCGCCCCCACCGCCAAAAAACGGCGACGCAGCAGCCTGGGGGCGCGCCTGCGGTTCCTCCTTCTCCCCATGATCGATGACCTCGCTGCCCGGGAAGAACTCCTCCATCGCATGCCGCATCTGCTCAAAGACGGGGCGCGCGGTCTCCGGGTTCCCGCCGCGCAGGACGATGATGTTCGAGTCGGGGGCGATGAGGTTCGTGCTATGGCCGATCGCTGTTCACGTATCACATACCCAGAAAAGAGAAGAGAGGGGGGACACGTCAGCAATGAAGTCTACCCAAAGGAAAAGGAGCAAGACGCACCAATGGCCGTCTCGAGCTTATCCCCCGTCGCAACCCAGACCTTGATCCCCGCCCTTTTCAAGTCCGCAATCGTCTCAGGGACGCCGTCCTGCAATCTATCCTCAATAGCAGTCGCGCCGAGGAGACGCAGGTCCTGCTCGAGCTCGTTGGAGACAGCTTCGACTTTCTCCTCGCGGTTGTCCATTGCAACGGTCGCTTCGTGGTATCGTTCCGCCCACGCCTGGTATTCGTTCTCTGCAACCCAAAATGCATCAAGTCCTACCCAAACCGAAAAACAATAGGAGGGGGAAAAAAAGACGCACCAGCAATAACCTTATACGCCAACGTCAGCGTCCTCAGCCCCTGCCCCGCAAACTCATCCAAATGCCCCTCCGTCACCCTCTTCAGCTCGTCCATCTCTGCATTCCCCTTCATCAACCTCTCAAAAATGACATTATCCGCGCCCTTGCACAGGAGGAAGATCCGCCCGTCCTCCGTGTCCAGCTTGCGCAGCACTACGCTCATCCGCTTGCGCGCGGAGGTGAACTCGAGGATGTTGAGCAGCTCGTAGCGCTCGAGATGCTCTTCCCCGACGTGACCAAAGGAAGAGGAGGCATCGGGTCCGGAGGTGAACGGCGTCTGGAGGAGAAGCACCTCCCTTTCCCTCCCCCTAAACACGAACCCTACATCCGCCGCGGCGCGCACCAGCGCCGCCTCGTCGGGGCTCTGTGCCTTATACTCGATCTTCCCATTCGCATCGACGGACGTAAGCACAGTATGGCACAGGGCTAGCACGGAGAAGAACCCGTTCAAATTGCGCGCGTGCGCGGAGGGGGTGTGCACTGCGGCTTGCAGGTCCGCGCCCAGTGCTGTATCGTGGAAGTGGTGCTCCGCAGGAGAGGGGGGAGTGGCAGAGGAGGTGGAGGGGATCTGGGTGGAAGAGTCCCCCGTGGACGGACGCACCTCGGCGAGGGGGATGGCGTCGGTGTGTGCGGAGGGAGGAGCGGACTTCTCGTCGGTGGGCTGCGGGGCGAGGGGGGAGCTGTCGCCAGGTGCGGAAGGGGTCTTGTCGTCCGGATCACCGGTGTACACTTTGCCCCCGATCGAGCACTGTCTGAACACCATCGAATTCTATCCAAAAAAAAAAAAGCCCCCATTAACACCTTCCCAACACCAAAAATTCCAAAAACACGTACCTGCGTCAACGTCCCCGTCTTATCTGAAAAAATATACTCGATCTGCCCCAAATCGTCACTCAAGTTCCAGCTACGCGCGAGGGTTGCCTGCCCGGTCTTGGCGTACGCGATATCCGCGTCGAAGTAGATGAAGGCCGCTTGGCAGGTGCGCACGAACTCAATGGAGATGTAGAGGGAGATGGGGACGATGTTCTGGAATCTGCGGAGGAGGGGGGGGTGAGTGAGCAGAAAATGGGGCGAGGAGATACGGAGGGAAGAGGAGGGTAGGCGAGGAAGAGAGGAAAAACACATACGTGATCAGCGCAAACGCGAACGTGACTAGCCCATTAATCGACGGATTGTCGTCCGACCTGTTCGCGCCAAACAACCACGGCGCACCCTTGGGGTAGTCCTTGTGCTCCAGGACGGAGTCGACAACGGCGCATGCGACGGCCATTAGGGCGAGGAGGATGAGGTTGATGAACCTGCGATGCAGCACGTCAGTACCCAAAAGTCAAAGCAAAGGAGAAGGAAAGGATACGCACACCTGGGGATTCATCTGCCTCTCTACTTTACTCCTCTTACTCGGCGTCCCTCCCGAATTCATCACAATCCGCGTATCCTCCCCAGTATACATCACAACCCCCACCACCCACGCCGTGTTCCTCAGCACCGTGCCCCGCAACAGCGTCATCCCCATATCTACGGGGAACGTCTCATTCCCCACCTTCACCGCCGCATTGAGCTTGTACATATTCGTCTCTGGGCGATCACACTCGATGCGGAAGCTATTATGCGACGAGGCGCATTCCGCTGCCGTGCGCAAGTGGGTGAGGGCGGGCACGGCGTTCCGCGATTTTAGGTTAGTTTCGCCGTCGAGGTTCTTGGTCTCGACGAACGCGACGTTCTCGTCCTCGGAGGTGGCGCAGATGAGGATGTCGGCGGGGAAGGACTCGTTGTCCCGGATTTTGACGAAGTCGCCCACGCGGATGTCTTCCCAGGGGGTCTGCCGCCAGTGCGCGCGCGCGGTAGCATCGTGGCTCCCGAAGAGGTGCGGGAGACGGTGGTGTGCCTCCTCCTCCCCATCTTCAATCGCTTCCTGGTCGTGCTCAGCAGCAGGGGGAGGCACCGTATCGATACTCGTCACGCCCCTCAGCTCCTCGCCCTCCTTATTCACATTCTTCACCATCTGTGTCCGTTTGGGCACAATCCTGCGGACGAAGGTGCGCGCTTTGGGCCCCATGGGGTTCGGGTTGACCCATCCGCCGCCAGCGAGGACGCGCACGGTGGAGTAGTTGACGTGCCGGTCGGACTGGTGCCGCTTGACGTCCTCGTACCCGTCCTTGGCGGCGGTGATGGAGAGGACGATGAGGAGGGGCAGGATGACGAGGCCGGGGGAGATGGTGCTGAATTTGTTGAAGAATTGGAGGACGGCGATGGCAAGGAAGAAACTGGTCGGGAGGTAGGCAGAGTAAGTAAGTAGATAGGTAGATTTTTAGGATAAGGAGAGAGGGAGGGAACGCACACGTTAGCGATCCGCCTGAACTGCTCGAGCAAATTGCGCGGTATAAATGTGAGGATCGTATACTTGGACGTGATGACCTGATTCGTGCAATATACATGTTCTTTCTTCACCCTCCCTTTGTTGTCTCTATAGTCCGCAGGTAGATCCTCATTAACATAGACGGTGCGCTGGGGCCCCGGGGGCCTCTTGCGGGAGAAGAGGTCCTCGACCTTGAATGCGGAGACGGAGTCGTACCAGCGGGTGAAGCGCGAGGCGCGGTGGAAGTTGGGTGGCATAGCAGCCATTATGGTGTTCGTGAGATCGTTCGTTAGAGGTATAGGCCAATGTGCATCTCCGTGGAGGACGGTGGAGAGTGGGAGCACAGAGCAAGCAGAGCAGAGCAGCTGGGTGGATTGCAGATGATGCTCCCGTGCCGTCCCTCCCGCACGTAGGTGCTGAGGTAAGCAACCTGACAATGAGCATCACGTCATAGATTGTTCTCCTCTTCTTTGTACCTCCTCCGTCGCTCTCATCCGTCTCGGACTGGGGATGGCTCATCCATGGTACATCCCTCTCGCCTTTACACCTCGTCTCCACCCCGCCATCCCGAGCACCGTCCAGCGTCCCCGCTGCAACCGTGTCATCATCGAAGCGTGGGCCATGCCAAGCCGCGGATCGCCCGCATTTGCCCGGAGCCACGTATCCCCGTCGGCAAGGGTAATGACATGTTTGTGTATTGCTCATCTTACTATGTCACCGAGTTGCCTCCGGGTCCACTGCTGCATGTCGAGTACTATCTCTAAGTGAACACAGCCTGAAGGAGGCTAGTCATTTCCTGCGATTCCGGAATATACGTATGACTCAAGCCTTCTGCTGGACCTTTCTCGTCACTCGCCACAAGACTCGTTTTGCCACCCTGCTTCACTACGCCTGAAATGAATATACTTTCTTTCGTATCACCGCAGTTGGGGTTAAGATCGACTTACAACAACACCATGTAAGTACTTTACAGCAATGACGACATATACGTATAGTGTCCATCAAGCCAAGTAAGCATCTTATCCCTGCTTCTAACGGCCAACCCAACATCTTCACGCAGATATCCTCACTCAATCTAAATATAACCCCACTCTCCCTCCTCGGGCCCCGGCTCCCGTGTTTCTTAACCCCACCCGCAGTGTCTTCGAGTTCCACACAGATAACCGCCTCTACAACACGCAGCGGATACCCGGGGAATAGCTTACTTGCGGCATTGCCAGCATACTTATGTGCGTGCCCCGTCTAATTATTCTATACTGCACTTCGAAAATTCTTGCTAATGAACCAGATACTCCCGCTCTAGGTCTGCACATCCTAATATAAATACATGTCTCCCACTTCCTGCAACGGCCGTCTTTCCCAAGTAGCGACCTAGCTCGGTGCCCTATCGAAACTTGCTCCTCATGAGTAGAACTAGAATTTGAATGCCAACGCATCGTGGATCTCTCACCGTATTGTATTAAGGCGCGCCTCCCAAGTTCCAAAATGAGTGCATCCCCCAGCTGTAAAGGGCCCATGGGCACTGGCAGCGCTGCCCAAAAAGAAAAAAAGAAAAAAAGCAAGTACAAGCAGCGTTCCCTGCTGTGCAATCCTATTCGGGCAGCCCAGCGCCAGTACGCAGGTAGTCTGCTCCCGCATTACTTTCACCATCAGTTTTCTGACAACTCTACAAACCGACCGTCAGGGTGCAAAATTTCTAGGGCCGTACCCCACCCCACCCTCGTTTGTTCACAGATTCTAGCGGGAACATACAGATCATTATCACCCATCCTCACATGCAGTCTCCCAGAGCATCAAATATGAAAGCCAACTTTACGAACGTTCTCCAGTTGAAGACTGGATTTAGGATCAAGTCGCAACAGATCTGGCAGCAGCAGTGTCGCCCCACTTGTTCAATTCCAATGTATGATATTGAAGTAGATGTCAATAGAGCAAAACCGCCTCGCATTTCGACTATTCTCCTCCTTGGTAATTGTCACCAGTCACCTCGTAGGCATATCGTACACTGGATACGCGTCAGCGAGGGTAAAGTAATATATTTAATTTACATGCTGCCCGAAAATTCAGGTTAATCTACAGTATTTTCGTCCGCTGCCTGCTTTTTGAACACCCAAGTATACGATTATGTACGTCACAAGGGAGCACGAGGGTTTGGAGGCACTTGCAGCATCCAAATGGGCCCCCTGCCGCCCCATTCTGAGGCAACCCAGCGCCGGCACGTAGGTATGTAGCCTTATCCCGCGTTACTCTTGCCGTCTGTTTCCTGTTTCCTGAAAACTGTTCACGTGTAGATGAGCAATCAGGATGGAATGTCCCCTGATGCGTGCTCCGAGTCTTTGCCATGCTAAATATGCGTGGCACTATGCAGTAATTCCTTTACGCGGAAGCAAGGTGCTCTACACTCACGGTGCGACCGTGTCGCAAGAGGGATCTTGCAGCAGCCTCGCCGTAGTGAGCAAATCTTCACTCTTCTGCGTGGATTTGGAAGGCCTGATTACGAACTATAGCCATTAAGATCCATTTACTGCGACCTTCAAACGGGGAGCTATCATTCTATAACCAACCACCCAACCATCCTCCCTCTGGTCGTACCGTCTATCGATCAACCCAGCATCTATCACGCAGACAAGCCACACCCAAACACAGCCTATCCCATCTCACACATTCTCGACCTAAACGTCCCACCGGCGCCCTGTTTCCGCAGTGTCAACTGTTGACCGTCCACCGCTCTGAGACTGTACATAACGCCTTCCAACACGGAAATGTATTGCTAGTTATGCATGCATGGCTCGGGGACATTTGCAGGGCTACCAAAAAAGCAAGCAGCGCTTCGGGCTTCCCGCCGTTCAGTCCGATTTGGGCAGCCCAGCTCCAATACGTAGGTAATCGTCTTCTCCCGCGTTACTTTCGCCATCAGTTTTCTGACAGCCTTTCATACATAGATTGACAACCAGGGTGAAACATCTCAAGATGTGTTCTTCCAGTTCTTGCTATGTAAACTAAGGCACAACGCAAGTTCGTACACGGAATCCAGTTGCAGTACGATGTCTGAAGTGGATCTTGCAGTCTCCTTGCCGCAATAAGAAAATCTCTGCTCTTTTTCTCCAACACCTATAAGGCCTAATTGTGGAACATAGCTAGATAGCCTGAGCGATGTTCAAAGACAGGATCAATATAAATTCAACTCACATTTAGTTCTACAGGGACAGCTGCCTCTACACCGTATTGAGATAGCTAATTTGCGACACTGCCAGGATGCTTGTGTGTGCGTCCTTCAGGTATGTAGATGCCCCGTCCGGGCGTTCTGCGCTGCTCCCAAAATCGTCTTGCTGATCTACGACTACGGCACAGATACTACTGCATTTACAATGTCTGTCTGTACATCCCGATCTAAATATGAACCCTTCCATGTTTCGCCCTCCGGCCCGCGCGTTTCCCAACACCTCAAGTAGCACTGATCTAGACCATAGACCGACCCTTCAATGCCTGCTGCTTGCCCCTTCTAAGTAGAAGATAGTCAATAAGTCTGGTGTCGACCTCGGTGTGCAGCTCTATAAGTATTATCTTCCACCACAGATGCATGGCGTCGTCTATAAAGAGCTCGGAGGCACTCACAGTGTTCCAAAACAGGTTACTCGCAGCATTCCAAAAGCATCACTCGCAGATGTCGCAGAATAAAGCATCCGCAGGCGTCCGGAAAAAACTTGACCAAGCAGCGCTTCCCGACCTCTAGTGCGCTTTGGGCAGCGCAGGACCAATGCACAGGTGCGCTCTTCCCGCGTTACTCACCCTCCACTGACAAGGTTTGATGGCGGGTTCATAAATAGACACTATGTTTAGGCTACAATCCCCCGAGAAATTTTTCCCTTGTCCTCATTTGCGCAAGGCTTAAATTTTGCGCATGTGCGCGTGTGTATATCCTTCCGCATTACCATGCATGCACGTCGATTCTAATTCGTGCTTCTTATAATATAGAAACGGACTCTATCCTGCGAAGGTCGATGCCTGTTCGATCCTCGCGTCAAGTACTTACTTTGGTTTGCTCTTTACGGGCTCTGATCCCCCCCTCTGATCCAACTTTTCTGGAAGACTCAATCAGTATATGCTTCTCAGCCAGGTGAATGCTCTATTCGAGATTCCCAAACTGTTGTGCGAATTTACGAGTCACATCCATACCGACCAGTCTGTCCCCATTCCCACGTATCCACCCCATCTCCTCCGGCGCCCGCTTTCCTCAATAACGGCTTATCGACCACCCACCCTAATTGACGGCGAAGTGGCTCCTGTTGTGTTCCAACACGCAAGCATGGCACCCTGCTATAAAGGGCCTGGAGGTAATCCAACCCGTCGCATAAGAAGGCATCCGCAGGCGTCCAGAAGAGGCCACACATAAGCGCCTCAAGAAAAACTTGAGCAAACAGCGCTTCCCGCCGTCTAATGCGGTTTGGGCAGCCCAGAGCCGGTATGTAGGTACTCTTCTTCCCGGTTTACTTGACGGCGGATTTATAGATAGATAGATACATTTATAGACTCAAAAGTCCCTAAGGAACATTCGAGTATCCTCGTTCGCGGAAGTTGCTTAAATTTTGAGTACAATTCTGGATACACACAATGCATTGCTTATAAGTGCTAGACGTGTATATCGCCAATCTGGTTGCAGGTCAAATTCCATTCACATTTATTAGTTCTAACGCGGCAGGCATACAGACTGACGAAGTTCATTTTGCACTGCCTATAGCGTTCATCCAACCCTCATCGCCAATGCTGTCCCGGGTTTGAGCCTGTTATCCAAAAGAAGCAGCGATACCGTTTGGGAAGTTCAGTGCCGATATGCAGGTACGTTCCTCCCGTGTCACTCTCGCAATACCGACAGGTTTATAGATCAACGCAGGCTCCTTGAAGATCTCAAACAGAATTCGAGCACCCTTGTTTGGGCAAAGCTCAAAACTTGCATAAGCCTATGTGTATCTTTTACTAGATGTGCATGTCGATCATCTCTGCTTTCGACCGGCTTGTAACTCAAGCTGTACTGCTACGTTCCACCCATTGGTTACCTCTGGGGTTGCTAAGTGCTACATCCTGTGCATTTTTCATTTGTCGAAAATCTAACGCCCATAGAGGCATACAACGTGCGTGAGCATCTGCCCTGCCAACCATATCCATCCAGGTATCGATGTCAATCCTGGACCGTGCTCGATGCTGCCCTGGATTCAAAGTGCCCAACCTCCAAACAGGCAGCCGAAAGAAGAGAGCAGCGGTTCTCGACGCCCAATGTGGTTTTAGCAGTCCAGTACCAGTACGTAGGTACCCTTACTCACGATTATAATAAATTTGATGGCGTGTTTATAGATGGATAAATACTGCAAAATCCCGAGCAAGTGCTTAAATCTTGCATATGCACGCGTATGTATGTTTGTTCTATTTACTACGAGTGCATGTCTGGTCTGATTCGCGACTCTCGCTGCACAGTAGTGTTCATTCTGCACCATTCAATTTATTTATTTATTCCACTTTCGTGCAAAGGGCTTACCCCAATATGGGCCTTAAAGAGCCACCAACTTTACATTGAAA
>JASFDH010002657.1:0-10298 GCA_036937195.1 Nidularia pulvinata | reverse complement strand
CAGAGATCCCTCCTGACCAACTCTTTGGTCAGGAAGTTGAGTATTGATCTCCAATATATCTGAATCAGTCCACTCACTGTTGCCTGTAAATTGGGCATTAGGAATGAAGGAGGCACAGCACATAAGCTGAAGCTGTCACCCATCTTGATCTCCTGCCTTGGTAGCGCTCGAACATGTTTACCAGAGATATTCCCAGAGACTCCAGAACCTTCCTCTGTTGATCTCATGTACTCTATCCATCTGGAACCTCTGGGCTATACCCTGGGAAGACCAGTTCATGACAAAATTATTAAGTATATTCAAAACATAATGAGGACTTCCATAATGAATAAGGTGCATGGCATGCATTGAAATTATGTTGAATGAAAGGTGTATGTACTAAGCCAGCTCCTGCTATTTTTCAAATGTCACCAGTTTAGAGAGCAAACTTGCTCCTTGTCTGGACAAAGTAGCAGAAAATGCTGTGCTGAGAGTCTCAAGTAACGATTGGGAGAACTAAAATAATACTTTGATAAACAGTATAATTAAGACTCTTCCTCACAGAGTACATGAACTTGATGCCAATAGGCACAGTTGGAGAGTAATATACTGCCATATCATTACTGGCATATGGAATACCATTGATTAAAATCTAACAAAGACTGTCCTGAATGTATGATACAAGCTTTTTCCTGAGATGATAATATCGGTAAGCAGTAGCACTCCTAAGCATATGGTTCTCTTACATCCCAATAGCTGCCCATTTCTTTTGGTTTGCCTCGGATTTAGCTGCATGATAGGGATCACTCTTCACCTCCTTGATTAGGCCCAGCATTGCTCAGTGAACCAGACTATATTCATCATGGATGAACCTAATCTTTGATTGATATCCAAGATATTTATACTACTTGAGGAAATTTTGAAGCTGAATGGGTAAGGTTAGAGCTTCTTCCACTTAGGAAACAAACCAAGCAGTAGTATACCTACACAGGTCATTACTAGAGCTATAGCATGTTTAGGAACTTTGTTCTTGAAGTCTTCAGGAAATAGATTTGCAAGAGAATCTTTTCCTACATAAAAAAACTGTATACAGGGCTCTCCAATGGCAGGATGGGCCAAGTTATCTGTCCAACCCTATTAAGAGAGATCAGCATAGTATTGAGCTTTGAAAATTGCACAACATCACTTCATTATCCTTGCCTCCAATAAGGAAAGTGCTGCCATCCAATAGTTTTTCTACATTGCATTTAACCAAGTCATATGCTTCAAGTTGATTTTCAGCATAAAAATTTAGCTGGAGAGCATCACAATACATTCTATGAATTATGCTCTGGCCCATGGTCTTCATCTTGCTGCAGAAGATTGATCCATCCTGAAACAACTAAACAGGCATTATGTTATGATATTGCAAGAATAAATGGCATAGTGCTTACTGAGATACTCATATGTTCCTGATATTGATAGGCTGTAACACAGTTATCAGCAATGTGAGGTGTTGAAAATGAACAGTAAGGCAAACCTTCATCAAGAATACCTCCTTCATCCAGAAATTGAGACATTGCTTCAGAAAGCATATTTTTTGCATGATCAAGGTGTTTCTCAACAGTGAGAAAGGTTGTGTTCAAGGCAATATAGCAATGCCATCTTTGCTGTGCACATGTGAGTGGGGTCTTCTCCTCACTTGGACAACAATTGAGAAATTTATATGAGCTGCATCCTTGAAGTTTGACAACCAAATCAGGGTCTGAGTCTGAATCTTCCACCTGTAACTCATCTTCAATATTAGGGCTAGATGCATTGCAAATGAATTCATCTCTGCTGTGTTTGAGCTGTAATAAAGATAATTAAATCCAAGATGCCTGCTGCTTGAAACCATAGGCATGCTTACCTCATCAACCTGCTTATCCATGTCACTTTCAAGAGTTGATGAGCAGGGAATAAGTGTAAGAAATAGTCTCAATCTGGTAGAGGGAGGGCATACCTCTATGTGCTATGCTGAGGAGAAGAGCTTGAGCATTGTGCATATCTGCTTCTGGGGATGTCTTTTCTGTAGCTGACCAGAAACAATGAAGAAATTTATTGTCAGGAATAGCAGAGGATCCACTGACCAAAATTTAGTTTCTCTTTATCCTGTTATCATAGCTGTATTTATAGATATAGGATGAGTAATCAATGGAGTCATTCATGTATTTTCACATACCTCTGGGCTATACCTCTAATGCATTTTTTCTTCTGCAATAATGGTGGGCTATTTCCTAGAGAATCCTTACATGTGTTGATGAGGTGAGTCAGGGCCTCATTTTCTATGATTTGGCTCAAGAACAGATTTTTGTCCAATTGTGTTATTGGTATTACAATAATGCACATCAACCTCTGGATCTTGTTTGTTTTCTGTGCTTTGTTAAGCATTATATACAGTTGATATTGATACAGAAATTCACACCTTTGTCACTGGTAGACTGTGTACTATTGTTGGCTTTATGCTTTTTCTTACTGCAACTGATATCAATATTGCAATGGGTCTTGATGAAAGCTTCTATACCAATTTTCAGACTTGCCATTGACTTGTATTATATAGAAGCAATAGCACCTACCAATTGCATTAGGAAGAGACTGTCCTATCATATAACTGTTATTTGAGGATGACATTGCACTGTGCTGTATCTTCAAGAGAAATGAGATAAAGAAATAAACAAGATGACAAAGAGAAACAATTCCTTAGACAATTGGAGTTACTGGACATGGAATTCTGTGGACATCTTTCTGTGGGCTGTGCCTGGCTCTGCCAGAGGATTATTCTCTCGGCAAGCCTCTAAAGTGATGCCTACCTTGCCAAATATTGACAGCACAACACAACACCACCACTGATATGTCTTGCATATCAGCCATGTTCCTCTTTGTCAACAGGCTCAGTGCTCAGTTTCCTGCTGTCATTTTCCTCATACATCATACAAAACCCCATCCCTGTTTTCAGATGCTATAGCATCTTGCATATCAAACTGCACAAGCAAGTATTTGAACTGCTGACAATGCATGATGGTGCCAACAGGTAGTGCTGAGAACACTTGCTGTAATTGACTTATGTTTTAAAACCTTTTGTCAAACACAAATTAGAATGCATTGGGATTATTATTGTTGTGTCTGTCACATGCTTGTTTTATTTTTACTTTTGTATGAGATTTTAGGAAAAACCTGTGAAATGGCAACCCAGCATGGAACCATTTACATCTTGTCAATATATGACCCAATAACTTGCAAAAATTTGTGTGTGTAATTGATGGAAGACACTGTAATATAAATCTTGAGCCTAGTGCACTGCCCTTCTAGACATGATGTGCCATGCCATGCTGTTGCAGTGTTTGCCAAGTGTACATAAAAGTAACTTTTTGGGGTTACTTGTCACATACCTGCCCTACCAAAAAAACTCAGCTAACTTAATCTCATGCTAGGCAATCTAACTTGTATGTTCCTTCAAGATTCCTACTGTAACTTAAATCAATTTCTTCATCAGGTAGACTTAGAAAAGTCCACCATTTGTGTCCTCAAGCTTTATATCACCAAACAAATCAATGTATGGATGACTTCAATCCCATTCATCTCCAATATTGTGCTCATTTGGATAATTTGGATTGAACCTAGGTTTACTAACTAACAGATAGGAGAACAAGGATAATAGTGCTTTTTTTATTTATTGTTATCTACTGTACAAATCCACTCCAACTTGATGTTCTAAATAACATACAGTTAGCTGTACTGAGAGTGTGGATTAAAGTGCAGTGACATCACCATGATGGTAGAGATAGGTGCACAGAAGATGATAAGAGAAGGTGAAAAAAAAATCAAGTGCAAGGAAAAGGAGGCTGAAAAATCAAAGAGGAGCAGTGGATTCTGCAGAGGCAGTGCACTAACAGTAATTCTAATAGTAAAACAGCCACATCTATCATACTGTGTGACATGCATGTCCTCAGTTAATGTTTGTAGCAATTGGAACTGCAAAAACTGTAGCACAAGAGATACTCATGTACTATTGACATGAACATACTCTATCAATGAAATTATGTTCTAAAAAATATGTTTGAGTGTTCCATTGCTCTTAATTAGCCTGCAAAAGCCAAACAATCATATTCAGATTTATTGACTGGTTATTCGCATCAATAGGTGTGTATTATATGCTATAAAACATCATAGTATGCATTCCAAAGATAGTACAACAAAGTTCTATGGACAAGTTATATGTTACTGGAAGTTACTTGAGGTTAATCTTTTAATTTATCATTAACTTTTACTACCAAGTTAAAGCTTGCAAGTTAACTTGGCATAACTTGAACTTGACTAACTTGGCTCACTGTTCAGTATAATGGTTTATGCAAGTATCATACAGCAAGAGTATCTCATACCAAATTATTTCCTTGAGGATTTTGAGAAAGATTCACCTTCATAACAGAATTTAAATTATCCTCAGAATGTTATATACATAATTAACATAGTTGTACAGTACTGTACAGTGCACATCTCTTCATCATACAAACATTATGGGATATACCTGTGATGCAGTCCAGTGATGCAGTCATTGGATGCAGTAACTATAACATAAGTAGTTCATTGACACTTATGCAAGAAACTTTTAATTAAAATGTTGGAAAGTGATCAAAGTTAGATTGTTCAAGTATTTTACTTTATTCAGTTATTGTCAATTTATACTCCTAATTTAAGGCACATTAAGTTGTGATAACTAAGCATAGGAAAAGTGCCATGTCATGCTATGCTATACAGAATTATGCAGTGTCATGGCCTAATCTCAAGCCATAGATTCTATTGATTTGGTAATTTAATTGGCATATTTATGGAATTGTAAAAATTGAAAGCATTAGGAGCTATACAAAAAAAGAGCAATAGAAATTGAGCTCATCAAGAGTATGAAGAAAGACAGAATGGCTGACCAAAAGCCATTAACATCCATTGAATACATTCATTGAAACAACTATCTCCATGGATGATATCATGCAGTTAAATGAACTCTGCAAGCATCAATATGACAGAGGCTAAAATCGAAGTAAGGAAGTTTTTAGGCATGAAATAGATTCTCCCTTCTCAATATCATCACTATTTGAAGTTTGAAAATATATTTCATCAAGACAGAGGCAAGAAAAATTAAAAATAAGAATCAATTGAGGTCATTGCTAATGTAAAGCCAGATTTACTCAACTAAATCAATGTAGATCTATAATTTACCTCAATATATTTGCAATATTCTCATATTTCTACTTTTGGACCATATTAGCATAAAGATCACTGAGAAACTTGAAAACACCATGCCTTCTAGATTGTATTTTAAACTATATGACCCTATTTTTTGGCACAATGTTTTCTGTGGAAATGTGAACAGAAGTGATCATCCTGCTAGGTTACTCATGGTGGGGAAGGCTAGGGCAGCCCAAAATTCATCATCCTGTTGCTGAACTTGAACTCAATTAACAAGTTCAGTTCACTTTAGTCAACTAAAAATATTATGGATACAGAATGCATGTAATGTGATGTTAACATTGACTTCTGAAAGTTTGGAAATTAGTTTTGACTTGGTTTTTATCCCAACCGAGTTCATCATCACAAACAACAATGCTGAGATCAAATTCCTATGTATGATCACATAGCTTGTTGTTCATCAGCATCTACAAGCACTGTGATTGCCAATTTCACACAGTGAGTGAGCTATGCATTAACTTGTCATTTAACAAAGTTACTTTTGTCTTTACTTTACTTTACTCATTATAACTTCTACTTATCAAACTAACTTGTCCTGCCAAAAGTTAGCACAAGTTACTTTTATAAGGGATAAGTTAGTGTCACAAGTTACTTTGTTAAGCACTGAATTTTAAGCTTGGCAACAGCACTGCCACTCACACCTTTGCTTCAGTATATCTGAATGCAATAGATTGTTTCTGCTATAAATAGGACTTGCCTCCAGCCTGTAATGATCCCTGTTTGAGCTGGCAGAAACATTTGACAATGCAGTATCATGTTACCTACTGATTTAAGTGTTGCAATAGACAATTTTTTACTTTCCTTCAGAAAGGAGATGTATGGTTCATGCGCTAAATAATTATTTATTTGTTAAATCAGACAAATGATAATAATGGTGATCAATAGTTTCATAGATGCTCACTCTCATACAACATCCATACATCGACAATTGACAATTGACACACCAATTGAAAATCAACCTCAACATGGCCACAAACACCTTTACTATGCAAATCTTTTGCCTCACTTCCCAAATGCTGACTCTGGCCTCTCCCCTCACTGCCTTCAATTTTGACAAAGCCCAACAGCATGTGGATATCTGCAACATTGCTGAGAGAGGGATTAGGATTCTGTATGGGCAGCTTGTTATGCACTATGGCATGAGGATTATTGGTGCCCAGTTTGTCATTGGGTAAGTTTGATATTTGTTGTCATTCTGTAGATCTTAATCCCAGTAGCACCAGCATTCACCCACTAACCACATGACACAAACAACATATTATGATTTGTGTCTTCCTTGTAGACAAATATGAGGGTGCAATTCACACATATGAAGATTCAATGGTCCAGCCAACATTTCAATGGACTACCAGAGCCAATCTGCAGAATGTCAATTGGATTGGGTCTGAATGGGCTGACTGGTATGATAAGGTGACCCCAGTTTGAAGAGTAGGTGACTCATTTTCTATCAATCTGCTCTGCTTGCTAATGTAAAGATGTAAGATTTTCAGTCACTATTCTCTCTGCTGATCTTGCTAATGTGCTTTGCTATGTTCTTTCTGTCAATAGGAATCTCAGTAGATTTATGTATGAATCTGCATCAATTTGTACTCTATATAAAAGCTCATCTGTTATCTGTATTGTACCTGCAAAATTACTGCTGTATATATAAGTGCAATTGTTGTTATATCTATTAACTGTATTCTGCCTACCTAATTACTAGTGTATCTACAAGCACATCTACTCTTGTAAATGTGTATCAATTAGCTGTATTTGACCTTAATCTCCTATCCTAATTGGATTAACATGTTTGAGACACATGCTGTGACTCTGGACTTTCATGCTATTATGATTCCAAATCTGGGGGCATGATGAAAATGCTGTGACTGAGGTGCAAAGTTCCCACAGTATATGGAGTTTGTTATGTCATTATTGGTTTGTTGTCAGAGCATTTTAATAGAGATATCAGTAGTTGAATATATCTTAAGACCATAGCTTCGATATAAATTCAAATAATACCATATTTTTTCCTTCATAATTTTGCATAACAAGCTTGAATCATGTATGTACAATACTGTGTGAGTATAAACATCCATTTCAAGTGAATCTGCTCTGTTTTAGCCTGTTTGAGATATTGTATATTTTCTCTAAATCATGTCACCTCCACATCAAGTGCACATCAGGTGCACAGCAATTGTGCAGCACTTGTGCATCAGTGCATGTCAGTCATGCATCAGTTGCAGCAGCACAGCAATGATCAAATATCACACAAATACAGTAAACAAAGGGAAATCTCTGTTATAATTTAACTATAACACATACATTGTAAATTTTAATGCTACAGTCATTCTTTCATATTTCAACTACACCACTTTGCAGTAATACAAGATAATTAGCTCTGTATCTCTGCATATTATGGTTAATCATGTTTTCAGCTAAAAAGAATTGTCAATAATTTATCTTGAATTCATCATTTTCAATTGTATGAGCACAGTAAAAATATATGCTAACAAACTGAGTCCTGTGGAATCTTCAGAAGGCTGCCTAACACAATAATGTAAATATATGCACAAGCTATGTTAGTTTGTTTATCAGAGACAACTAAGCTGCAATATATTGGAGAATTGGTGAAATAGGTATTATATGGCTAGACAACCATAACATGGTCCACAGCAACTTCTTCACTCATTTGCAACATATGCTGTTGTCAGATCTCAATTCTGGAAGAAGGGACTAGGGACTAGAGTTCGTAGGTAACGATAGCGCTATGTCAGAAAGCGTCGGAAGTATTGTCGGAACAGTTTCCGACTGTAACACTAGAGATAAGAACTGTTAGCTTCAGCTTATGTGCTGTGTCCTTCCAGTTCTCATGGGTTCTAATTTAGTCGAGTGGTTCACACAGCAGAAGATAATTACCAAGGTCGGAAAGCATGTTGGGGGTGAACGAGATATTGACAACTAGAGTCAAGTCTGGTGTTGAGGGTGAGATCAGACTAGTCAAGGTAAGTCAACTAGAAGTCAAGTTGGAAGGGGTCAGAGGGTTGGAAGTGAATTCAAGAGACTAGGGGTGATTGTAGTCAATATTTGAATTGAGTACTAGAGTACAGAAGTGAACTACTTAAATACGAGTAATGCTAATTGTAATCATGAAAGCAGAAGTAGCAATACTATGGATATGAGGAATAACAAAAGTCCTTGACACATAATAAAAGTAGCGGAAACGAGAGTGGAAGCATAACTGAGCAGAAGTGTACATAGAAACAGTAATTGTATTGTGAGCATCAAATAATAAAAACAATAGTTCGGTATTTAGCGATGAATGGAAACAGGTGGAAATGTCGGGAAATCATATCAGAGAATGTCGGAAGATGTCGGAAAGGATCATGGATGTAACAGTATTCCTCCCTTAAGCCCGAGCCCTCAAGGGATCAATCGGAAATGTTTGGCTTCATTTGGCGGAAAAGTTTATTTTGGTGCATATAAGGCAGATGTCAGTGGGTTGATGATCAAAATAAGCTTTAATACCCCACTACCCACGCCGTTATTACCAAAAACAACCAACATGCCTGCATCCACCTCCCAAGCCCCAGTGTCAATTGAGGCGTGACAAGCAGAGATTGAGTGCAAGAAGCGCAAAGTGGAGGAGGAGACTTGCCACTTGGAGGAGGAAGAAGAGTGCAAAGCACAATGTTTAGCAGAAGAGGTGCATAAGGCGGAGGTGCAGCGGTTGGCGGAAAAGGAGCACAAGGACATGGAGGCCAAGGGCAAGGGCAAGGCAGCATCAGCAGAAGCCAGCAGAAATAAAAGTGTGCCGTGGTCGGTGTTGTATAAATGCTGGCAGTGTGCCGCTAAAGGTTTGGAGTGCGAGGAGGAGCTGTAAGTGTTCCTTTTCATTTCAAATATTTTGCTAATGAGTTTTTTCTTTCTTTTTTTTTTTTTTTAGTGGGAAGAAGCCATGTTGTGCCTGCAAGATGGCAAAGAAGCCCTGCAGGGAGGTCAGGGTGAAACCGTCGTGAAGGGTCAGCAGAAAGAAGCGGGTGTGCAATGAGAGCAAGGAGGTGGAGGAGATGGAGGCAGTAGTGGAAGAGTTGGAGGTGGAGGTGCCTGCGTGGAAGAAGGCACAGAAGGCGGGTGGCGGAGACGCCGTTGGCAATTGCGTGGCGGTTGCCATTGAGCAGTTGGTGGACGAGGTCGCCTCATTGAAGAGGGGGATTGTGGAGGAGGGGCAGAAGACCTGCCTGGTCCTGGAGAAGCTGGTGGAAAAGCCAGACCGGGGGTATGCAGAGATTTTGGAAGAGGCGGAAGCACTTGCGGCGAGCATCGAGCCGACGTGGTGGCAGCACTTGCTGCTGTGGGAGGGATCGAAGGGGTCAAGGAAATGGACAGAGAGGGAGCTGCAGAGGAGGAGGGCCTATTGGATGGGATGGAGCATGGGTTGTCGGAAGAGGAGTCCGACAGTGCAGTGGAGACCAGACAGGAGGAATAGGGGTTGGGGTCATATGCGGGCATGGGGGTGCCATCAGAGGTCAGAGGGAGGCAGAGAAAAGGTCGGAGACCGAGAAGGGAGCAGAAGAGGTGGTAGAAGGGCAGGTGGAAACGTCGGAAGACGTTGAAATGGAGGTGGAGGGATTGGCAGTAGAGCCTGCAGAAGAGTCGCAGACTCTACAATAAAACAGAACATTGTATATAGTGAAATTTTTTTTTTTTGTAATCTTTTTTGGTCTTTTTGGTTTGTAAATGAAAGTTCTTGAAATCGGATATACTAAGTGTGATAAGAAAATCGGAAAAAAGCGGAAATAGCAGAAAAAGTTGGAAAATCATAAAATGTTTAAGAAGTTGTTAAGGGTCCAGGTTTGCTTGGATATGCGGCATGAAAGTCGGAAACAAGTTCTGCTGAGTGATCCAGTTTGGTGGTGGGAAGCCAAGTGTATTCTTTGTCAGTGCCTTCATAGCCTAGCCAGCGTACTTTGTATTGAAGTTTGCAAATATGGCGTTTGTCGATTTTGGAGTCAACAATTTTGCTGATTTCATATTCTGGTTCTCTGTCGATATGGACTGGCAGAGGCAGCAGTTCAATA
>JASFDH010002656.1:0-10299 GCA_036937195.1 Nidularia pulvinata | reverse complement strand
ATTCGACGCGTCTGGTCACGCGATTGTGACAGCAATCATGATTTGTCATTAGTCAAGACTATTTGGCTTCGCCTTTTAGTCAAGCAAGGGATGCCGCGTCCATGGTAGAATTCGAGTGACCACGAAACGATATTAGGCGCCTTCAGTTCAACCAAAAAACTTCTTTGTAAGTCCTTATTATTCTTATCCAAATAGAATCTCTTTTACAGGATAAGCTTCATTCGAACTACGTGCACTCCGAGAGCGAAGCAGAGATCCATAAACTCCTTGAAATCACCATAAAGTAGGTCGCACATCTGGACGGGTAATCCAAAGGTTATGCGACGAACGAACCCGACTCAGTTCCGCTATCCAAGAATATCTGATCAGCCCACCGGATGCCATGGGGTGTGCTGCAAGAAATATTCATGCACTGTGAAGCACCGCCGAATCCGTAGATGCTTCCCGGGTCAGCTCCGAGTCTGCATCTCACTCAGATCTGCAGCCCTTGGAGACCAGTCAGTCTTTCCATGCCCCACTTATAGTCAGAAATTATCATCTGGTTTACAGGATGGGATTGATACGCTATGGACCAGTCTCCATTCGAAAAATAGCTAGAAGCCCTGGAATCATGTTTGAATCGTCCAGGCACTTGTCCTCTATCGATCAAACTCTGTTGGGATGACGGTAACGGGCACTTGAAACTTCTCTCTCTCATGCTTGAGAATTATTCCAATTTTTGGATCGTTGGAGCAACATCACGGTGGTATTCTCACTCCCTGCTTCTTTATTCTTTGCACAACTGTCGCAAGATGACCTTCCAACCCTACGGAGAAAGGTCATTGCACTGCATATCGTGCATGAAACTGATTTCAATGAAGGAATATGGGATGCCACCAGTGCACAGTTTCTGACTGCAATTGAACTTCGTGCCTTCGAGTTAATCTATTTCGGCCATAACATTCTTAGAGCACCAATCAACTAGCAATAAACGACTCATTTAACTCTGGAATCGCCTGGCGTCGATAATGGATACTTCGGATTCGATGACGGAAGTTACTTCCTTACGAGCACTCATGCCCTTAACATCGTGCATCGCTGCGCAAATCTCGTTTCGTGCGCCTTAAAGCTGGGTGGAATGGAGCCATTTCGTAGTGCTCTCCCAGAGTTCCAGCGTTGATGCACTTATTCACCCGAGAATCCATCAGCATGGGTGCGACAGAACTTTTTGAACGCCTAGTCATTCCTGCTCTGCGTCATGTTGCGTGGCAAAAGAGAACATTGGAAGAGTTCTTTGAAATCGGCTGGTCTAATGTTCAGCCTATCTGGGAATTTAGGTATCTAGAGATGTCTCTCCTCTTGCTCCTTTGAAATCAAACATTTTGATTGAAAGCCTGATGCTGATACATATCATTATCGCTAACGCCAGAGAATGCTCTCGCTTGCTTGCAATTGACGCCTAATTTCACATGCCTTTCATTCGGCCTTATCGACCGGTCTATGTGGCCCAGCAGTCCATTCGAAATGGGTTTTCTATGATCTACCCGCAGATTCAGGATAGTGCCGGATTCGCGATGGCATCTTCGTGATGAATTTCTCCGTCGTCTTGCACATTTAACAGACGTTCCAGGCACCTTTAGACTCTGCCCAAAATTGAAGAGATTCGAATACTATTGTGCATTGCATTCTGACTAAAATCCGCTTGCATTTATTCGAAGCAGGACTGTGGAAGTGGGGTTCGAAGACAATTCAGCGGCGAAGTTGGAGCATGTCGAAGTTGGTCGAGGTATATGCCTGATAGGAAGAATGGGCCTACTGACTTTGCTTTCAAGTTTGCTCCAGCCATCGAAGAAGGGCTGACATTAAATCTTCCAGGATTTTGATCATTACACAATTCTGGGTAATATAACAGCCCAGCTATTCAAGGGTTAGAATGGTAGTATCAAGCATTATGCATCAGGTATTTGTACCTAGAACTCGAAACAGTCTCCAATAGTTCAGGGCATCTATCTTTTTATAGTCACTGTCCTCAATTGAGTGAATTTATCAGCGTGCTCAAATCCGGTGAAACTTATTATTCCTAGGCCCCTAACCATTCTCTTCTACGAGAGACAAGCCATCTTAATTATGCCTTAGGTATTCAGCCCGTCGATCTAGCATTTCATATTTATAACGTTCGTCATTCGCCCTGTGAGTAAGCAAATGCGAAAGCAGTCTCGAGATACACACTCGTTGTATATGGTCGATATCAAGTAGGCTAAACAGGAGAAAACTCAAGCTACGATTAACAGAGGTAAGGTAATGGGGAGGTTAACCCAGCGTAGCCCTACGTTCAGAACAATGCACAGAAAACATGATACAAGTGTCAAAGAGTCCAATAATTACAGAGAAAAGGTCCAAGAGTCTCGATAATACTTAACAAACCCAAATAGAAAAGGCGAGGTATACTATCAAGTGTGATATACGATGCCTTCGGTCGCAGAAGGCAATCAAGGAAAGTAGATGCTTACATAGCAACTGAAACGGTGTGATCAATTACAAGGGGGTCAGGATAGCAGAGAAATCTCACTTTCTCAAGAACTGAGCGGTATTCTTTCTCCATCTACGGAACCGTGGGATGCGTGCTTTGTTCAGCTGAGGCTCTTCCCATTTGATGGATCCGAAGTTGAGCTGCAATCCCTCGGCCTCAGGCCACCACGACACCGTGTAATCTATCTGCGGGGCTGAGTCATGGTAGCCGTTTTCCACTAGAATCCGCATGTTGCATAGTTCGTTGGGTTCTGCGGAGGTTTCCCCTTTTATGATCTTCTCTATGGTGTATACCAGATAGCGCAGACGTAAATAGTCCATGTCAATTAGGGGGGCGAGACTACGCCAAAACGGTAGGACAGCTATTTTGCTATGGGTGTACTTTGCGGCAATGAAGTAGGCGGCGAGGAAGAGTTGCTCGGTCTCTGCGATGGTGGGGCCGGCGGACGGTATGTAAGCGCTGTGCCTGTGCCGGAGGAGCCGTTTCGCTTCTTCGGCCAACTTGCGATTGAGAGCAATGGTGTATCCCCTGTATCGAGTGAGGATGAGGAGAGCCCATAGGGCGTAGCCGGGGTGGAGCTTAGAGGTTCGGATGGCGCAGGCAATGAAGGCGGTCAGCTGTTTGGACTGGGTAGTCTCGAAGAGGTCCGCGGTGTAGCATGAGCAGAAGTGGGCGTAGTAATGGCATTCTTGGTCGACAAGAGCCTTTAGAAGGCAGTGAATAACAGCAAGGAAGGGGAATATATGTGGAGCTCACGATGAATTGCGACATGATTGCTTGAGGATGAAATGGGTTCAGTATTCGAGTGGACACTAGCAGGAACAGGAGATGCTGTGGGAAGTGAGATATAGAAAAAAATACAGCGTCATGCTGAGACACGAGAAAGGAGTAGAGGGCAATACTTTAGGGGCTTGTGTTAAATTTGAGCGAGTCTTATGCAATATCCGATTCAGCTTGATGGCCAACATTCTGGATTAGCTTCCAGTAAAGAAAATAGAAATACATCGCGCAGTTTGGTGCCTCCTAATCTATATTTGTCTTTCTATAATTCGCTGAATGAATACGCGTCGAGAAGAGCATGCAGAACGTGTAGCTTTGAAGATCGTCATAGTAAACGTAAGGATCAGCGAGAGCGCTAAACTTGAACGGATCGGCAACCAATCCCATGCCGGTATTTGGCCAGAGCATGCGTTCATAACACAAGCCCACACCACTGGCCAATCGTGATCGACTATGTAGTGCTACGCCAGAGCTTCGTTCAAGATCCACCGCAGTGTCCAACTCAACTCCAACTCCCACCCAACATGCCTCCAGCGTCCTCAGAACAAAATTTCCGCAGCAATCTCTCTCAATTCCGGTGGGCAAGGGGCGTCACTGACGATTCACAAACGACGCAACAGCAGTCGCAGCCTGGGAACCCCTTCTCGCGGTTCTACAATGCGGTTGCGGGGGACTATATACCACTGCGCTCGAGCGAGCATTCTAACGAGGAAGAAGCATGGTTTGCATTGTCGAGATGGGAAAGGTATGCTGCTAGGACGTCTCCTTACTTCTCTTGGTCATGCTTTGCTTCCGCTCGTTAGATTGCTTGGCTTTGGAGGATGTCTAATTGGAGCGGCAGTCTGTTTCTTCGTGGCGTTCTTGACTCTGCCATTCTTGGCAGCTCGGTATGTCCTTTCTGTCCTCAATATCCTTAAAAACAACTTATGCTGATCATCAATCAGACCAGCGAAGTTTGCGCTCGCTTTTAGGTATGCCTTCTCAGTTCGATCGCGTCGTGTACTCATTGCATCATCGTCATATTAAGCCTTGGAAGCTTGCTAGTGATGTTTGGGTGAGTGCTGTGTTACTTTCATGCTACTTGATGTATTTTTTACCTGGGTTCTCATACAGATTCTCGGTACTGATTGGGCCTGTAAACCACGTAAAGCATCTCGTGTCGAAGGAGAGGCTGCCCTTCTCTGTTGTGTATTTCGCAAGTCTAGGGCTCACGTTGTATTTCGCTCTTGGTGTAAGCATGCATACCGTTCTTGTCTTGGACAATTACTGATAATCGTGTCATCTGTAGGCCCGTTCGCAGATAGGCTCCCTCATATGTGGAGGAGTACAAGTACGTCCGTTCTTAAACCCATCGCATTCTTCTCTCATTAACAGTACATCTTTGTACATCAGGTTGTATCTCTTGTTGCGTATGTTCTAGCTTATTTCCCTGGGGGTACGCAAACGCTGCGCATGGGAGGGTCATTGGCCCTTCGTGGTGCCGGGAGCCTACTCCCACGGTAGCATTTCGTGGACTTGTTTTTGTCGGATAACAGCTTTATTTTGCATACCTAATTATTACGGAGGGTTGCAGGATATCAAAATCTAAGCCGTGTCCATGTTAAGCCAAGAGAGGTGAAAATCAAGCATCTCAGACTCCTCTACAGGAGTGGAAGTGGCAGTCAGTGCTGATCCATCCCACTCTGAAAATGTACGCCATTGTCATTCATACACTAGAGATGCCTATGTAATATTAATAGTGCTCACTGGATCTTGTACATTCGTTGAAGTTGGTATTTGGTTGGTTATGGCATCCAACTTGTCGAATATATTCAGGGAGATGCTTAGGGGATTTTCTTATTGATGAACTAATGAATTATACCTAAACTACAAGCTAGCAAAATAATGACAAAAGAAATAGAGGATGAGAATCGCCTCGGCATTAAAATATGGCGAGGTCACTAATTTTTGCTTTAAATCCCTCCAATCTACTCTCCATCCTGCATCGTGGCCTCGTCATGGAGCCCGGCACTATCTCGGAGCCTCCGACACATGATCTCGAGATATGCTTGGTTGGCTTGCCACTCTCGGCCCATTGAATCGTTATCCTGGGGCACGAAAATCAGTATACAATCATGCAGCAAGACTCTCATCACGTACTAATTCAATGGACAATAGACGCTGAATTATAGGGGCAAGCTTCATCCCGATGTCTTGACGGAATGCTTTTGGCTCTGTCGTAGCTAGAAGGCGCATAGCATTCGTCAAGTTTGCTTTAGCCGGAGGAGCGTGCATATGGCGTGGCTCTGAGTAGTACTCTAGATGCCGCCAGATAAGAAGAAGCATCATCTCCATGGTATCTATCCAGAGAAATTGTTAGGTTTCGGTAAAATGAGCGATAGACTACCGGCTCACCGAGAAGAACTTTGGCTTCACGCCTTGCATCTTTTTTTATCCGCTCGAGCTCTTGGCAGACAAGGGATCGCTTCTGCTCGAGGTCGAGATCCTGCAAGAGGCTTGAATGGAATTCGCGTAATACCTGGTCCGGCGGATGTCGGTCAAGGGATGGTGTGGAGAACGGAAATCTATTCACCTCTCGAACATTATCCGCCCCGATGTGATCCCTGTTGACGAGCTCTGCGCTTATATCGGCAATTTGCTTCAGAATCTCAGTGAGGTTGTCGTGAAGACAGTTCAGTGCTCCGAGAGCATCACCGACAGTTGGAATACTTGCTAAGAACCAAGTTAATTTAAAATAGGGTGATTATATCGCATGGATGACCAACCGGAGATATTCGTCACTTCATGCCGAGGTATCGTGGTAATGGGCGATAGAACAAGTACGATTTCAGGTTCTGCATTAAAATATGTTAGCTGAAATCGAAGAGAATCTCATGGGCAGAGAACATACCAGTGAATTCACTTGCTGCACCGATGTATGCAACGATACTCTGGCACAATAATCTATCCTTTCGGCGAGCATTCACGTCAAATTTAGAGTACTCTCCGTACCCTGACAAGTTAGTTAATAAAATAGCCAAAGCAGAGCTGGGTCTAACACTACCGGAAGCACGAATCTCGTTGTCTCGCAGCTCCATGTCCGTTTGGGGCACAACACGGGCGAAACATTGTCCACGACCCAGGCACTTGGTTGACAAACTGAGAATAGCTGCGTGAATTGCTCCAAACCCAGAGTTGGCAGACAGCTACAGTGAACAAGTTAATAAATGTAATTCGATGTAGTAACGGCGCGCGTACCAGCTCTGATTTAGGCACGGATGAAAGAAGATTGACACATAGAGTGATGATCAGGTGCATCTCTTCCAGCAATGCTGCAGTGGCGACATCGGACTCAGTTTTTAACAATATGACGATTGTAGATCCATGACTTGACAAGAAATCTAATGCCTATGTGGGGCGTGCCGATTGCATGTTATGTCTATGGATTTTTTAGGGGTTTATATATGCATACCTGGTTCGTCGCTGTTGCGTGCTTGTTCCCTAAAACTGCCAGAATTCCATCAACAACCTGCAGCGCAGGCATGAAGAGTTGATGATAACGTTGAATTGCTGAAGGGAGGAACGAATCTTGATCTGGAGATACATTTTTTTTTTGTAAGATGTCAGAATTGAGGAAATGCTTTCAAGCAACGCACCCATAAAAGATTGATCCGCTTCTGGTCTCGCATCTAGGTAGTCGCATTGTGCTAGCATTGGTATCAACTGTGCTTCTAAGAGTCGCTCCGCACCGGCACGCGTGTGTGACATGCGAATAAAAAGCGACAACTTCGATTCGTACACATATAGTGGATTCAGGTCATCTGCAAAATAATCAGTACTAAAATAAAAGGCCAGTGCGTTGGAATATACCTGGATCAGGCTTCAGCACCGACTGTAAGTGAAGATCCGACTCCTTAATTCCTCGAACGACGTTGGCCAGAATCCCATGCCGATTGAGCCCTATGAGGACAACATGCTGTTTTTCTTGCCCAGAAAGCTGCACTAGAGCGTCCAATAACATGAATGCGACTGTTTTCCATACTTCGGTCCCATCGATGGCATCCCGTGAAATAGTGACTATCAGTCGCTCCATGACAGATTTCATGACCGCCAAACTACCTGATTCCAAGGAGGATGTTTGGCCCTGGAATCCACCTGAATTAAACGATGCGACTGACTGGCTACTACTTAAGGAAATGTCCTTCATCGTCGAAGACACTAGAGACAGCGCAAGATTATTTCCCTGAGAATTTGATGCCCTCGACTCCTCTCGGGATGGAGAGATCAGATGCACAAAATTAATCAGGGCAGCATACAGATTGCCACGTACAAGCTCCACATGACTGTTGTCCAGGATACGCTCGAGAATTTTGCGGAGGATGGAGTACAATCTCTCCGCAGGAAGCGATCCAGATTCAAGTTCATCGCCGACTGATTGCAGTATAATTTGATGACGCCGATCCTCCCGCAGCTTTGTAATGACGGAAAGAGTTGTTTCGGATAGTAGAACAGCAGTGGGTTCCTCGACATTTGGTGATTGCATCGCCGTAGGAAGGACATGCAATAGGTCAAAGAGCATATTCTCCCTTTGATCATGGGGAAGAAGATCGAAGCATTTTGTTAAAGTCATATCCAGCATTCTTCTCCAGGATTCAAATCCGTTGACAAGTGCATGTGAAATCTTTCGCCGGTGATTCTCGATCGCGCAACTTTCCAAGACATACTGCGCTTCATGCGAAAGCTGGTCGGCTTGAGCAGCAGTTACAATAGCACCTTGAGCATGCAATGTTCGCTTTCCTACTGACAGAAGCTGTAGCAAAGCTGTGCGATCCACAACTTCGCATCCAGCAGCGTCCTTGCGAACACAGTTGTGGATATTCAGTTGGGCCAAGAACTGTAGCTTGACGGGGTTGACAGTCAGGCTATCAGACCAATCGAACATTAATGACTCGAGGAAATCAATGATCCTCATATGCGACTGTCCAACTTCACGGAAATTAGGAAAATTGTCTTCGTCTTCATACTTGACTTCGTTCCCGAATAGGATTTCCACTAGCTCGCCTGTTCCTTTATAGTGCCTCTTGCTGGTGAGGGAATGAAGCTCCAGCGCCACAACATCGAAAATGTAAGAGCGGAGCCGTATGAATGAGCTCAAGAAGGGCACTGTGGTTGTGATTCTTGAACCATCAGCATATAGAGCTTCGATATGGGGCTCTTGGAATGATTCTGGGGCCTGGAAAGGCACAGCGGCTAACTGTCGGGCGAAGAAATCTTCTCTTGTGCGTAGATATCGGGTAGTATATTCGGATGTTCTGGGGTTGAAGCAAAGTTGATAAATAACGCAATAACAACGCTCGGCCAGTGCGGGGAGACTGATAAACAACGGAGCAGCCAGACCGTCGCTTTGTTCGTCTCTCTCCTTACGTTTGCCTTTTAATCTCGGTACGCCGGAATTTATCAGACTTAATAAGACATGTATACTTGTTTGACGCGCCCCTAATGCATTTGGATCTTGGATGTGTTGTAGATTGCTCGTGTTGCCAAATAGCAAGAAATGAGCGACGTTCGGATACGGACGGCTCGTCTCTGTATCCTGTATAAGAAGGTCCAAAGCAGCCAGTTGAATCGCTTGTTCAAGGGACTCTGAAAGATCGTCTATGTCTGGAGCACCAGCGCCCGTCGTCTCTTCCGCAAATTCCTCCGCTTGAGATACATCGTCCATCGATTCGACTTTCAAGAGCTGCATGAATCCAGTAAGAATCCTTTCCGACTCATCACTTCGCTCAATGATCGTTGTTAGAGTAGAAGCCGAAATAGACCTCGACAAAGAGGCGATTATCTTGACAGACAAAAGGACCAACTCTGAGTGAGTAGGGTAAGCAGTGTACGCCGCCAGTGCAGGTATGAACTGCGGCCCGAAGGATAATGCTTGGTCGAATCGTGTGAAATAGGAACGGGGATAGACTGTCCCGACAAAGGGAGTGCTGTCAAAGTCGGGAAGCATCGGTATGAGAACATCGAGGAAGATGTCTTGTATCTCCAGGACGCGATAAATGATCCTAAGGACGCGGACGATTGTGGTACGGAAGAAAGGTTCCTCGTCTGCGATGTTGTTCTTCTCAAAGCCAACAACACCCTCGACAACGTATGTCAAAATCCTCTCCTGGAGAGGGGAGCTTGTCAACAATCGCTTCATGATATCATATCCAGGATGGATCAAGAGTGAGATTAGGGACTCCATCTTCAGCGGCGCATCTTCTGGGGAAGAGACAAGTGATTCTAAATTGAAGCTTGCAAGTGCTCGCTCGATGAAACACAAGCAAAGATCGTTCATCTCCCATCTATCCGAGGGGCGAGAGTACTCGCGACTGGGAATGTTAGCGAAAACATTGTCGATGACGAATGATGTGTATGGGCCAATCCCAGGAAGACGATAGGGCTGCCCAAGTGACTCTGGGATCGTGTCAATTGACTCCCCGTTGCTCATTCGATCTCGCAAGGGTATACGCTTCGGGGTGTGAAGTAGCGTGCAGAGGAGTCGGAGGAAAGGTATTGTAGCAGGATACAGTCGGTGCACGGCCTCAATTTGCTCTAATTCCACCTCGACGCCCTTTCCAGTGGCTAGCGCTGTCCCAAATCCGCCAAGAGAGCCTGTTCGAACATTGATCACTTCACATCTTTCCATCAATGTCCAGACGGCTTTGCATATTTCCACACCAGCTGCCCCCGCGCCAGGTTCGCAAAATGCCGCCATTGTCTGGAACAAGGCACCTTTGAGCTCCAGAGGGATACCAAGAGGGATGAGGGAGACAAGAGTGGGAATAGCACGGAAATGAGCGTGTCCCGAGACGGTGATACGTACTGCAACAGAGTAGGCAACCACTGTCGAGAGAAGCCGGAGGAAGGATTGTGCGACTAAAACATCCCCCGGACCTATCAAGAGTTGTTGACCCGCCGGTTCGGGCTGTAGAGGAGCGAACTGGTGGAGAGAGCCTCCGAACGTCTGACTGAAGCCAAGCGATTGGGGCTGA
>JASFDH010002655.1:0-10302 GCA_036937195.1 Nidularia pulvinata | reverse complement strand
TGCGAAAAGGAGATGGCGCGATGCCATAGCCCGCACCATATGCGATATCCGCCTTTCAAAATTCACGGTGACTCCCACCATTGCATGATGCCAGTATACTACATTACTTACCAGTCTATCAATCTACTTCTTTAGGGAGGTCATACACTTCCAAGAAGGTTGACCAAGCTGACGCCTTACACTCCCGCTCGGTCCGGTCGCATTGCATCCTCCTTCACCCCAGTCGAATCAGCTGTCATTATCCAGAACTGCCGCAAGAACAAGATAACGTTCGGAAACGCGTACCCCGTACTGGGTCAGCTGGCACTTACCCGGGTGCTCTGTCGACGGTATATTCGCGGGGAGATTAGTGGGGAGGAATGGGACTATAGGAAGAAAGAGCCTATGACGACTGGTGGTCCTCTCAGTTTGCGGTCGTACCTCGATCCAGACTGGTACAATCGCGGAGGATCCAACCACGTCCTTCTCTCTATCGGTTTCTTCTTCTACACTCTCCCGTTTATGCCGCTGGGGTCTGCGTCCAATCTCGCTCGCGGAGATCCCGTTCCTGCATTCGGATCTTTACTTTCTCGGGGAAGATTTATGCTGCGGTCCAATATAATCAAGAAGCAGGCAGCATTCTTCCTCAAGCATCCTCTTTTCTTGGAGATCTCTCTTGCACGATTGCCCGGAAGAGTGGCAAGAGGCAGTGCTAACGCTTTGAGATGGAGACGAGGCGAGATTCCGAAAGATCTAAGTGCGAATCCCTTGTCTGCCTTGGAGCAGCCTCTGGAAGGGCCTGTAGCGTTCCAAGGAGGGTCGAGTATGGGGAATGTATGTCGTTCACCTGTAGATGCTATGCAAAAGACATACTCATCTTTGTCTTACTTAGGTCGATAAAATTGTCCCTCTAACTTATCCTCTTAACAGCGACAAGCCCATTCTCCATTTGATCAAGTTCGGGTCCATGCTTCGCTGCAGGCCAACTGAGTTATATCTGGGAGCAAGAACATCGCGAGGGCAACTGGACTTGCACGTTTTCTACGATAGAAATGTCTATGATGACAAGCTTGCGGAAGAGTGGCTGGAGGAGGTCAAAACCGCCACCATGTTTTATCTAGGGAACGGGGATCAGCCTTCCTTAGAGCGTGCTCGTCTATAGCCACACGCATTACTAGTCATGAATGTGTTTAAAATTAGTAGGCTTGCATACGGAATACAAATAATGGCCGCTAAATACTATCGCGCCTCCGCTGACAACCAAGGTCCACCACATATACACCTGAGCGTCCACACCTTCGCCCAATTCCGCCACCGGACACTGATCTGGGAAGGGGATGCTAACTCACTGCCGACCTCCGAGGTCCCCTTGCAGCGCAGACACACCCACGCAGTCCCAGGACTCGCGAGAGTCCCCTTCGTGACTATGTCTTTGGTTTTTTCTTTCCGCGAGGTGTCTATGCTGAGCCGCGCCACCCCGTCCACGAGGTCCATCGGCTTGATGAACAAAGTCGCTTTGTCCAGTGTCGACGACTGCGTGAGTTTCTTCATTGCCTTGCTCAAATGAGCACGCATCGCAGGCGTGGGCCGGCAGGAAACTAGGGCCCTGCGACAGTCTTCCGCTATTAAACGAAGAAGGATTTATCAGCCCTGGAAATCTTAATAGTAGATCGAGTGCTCACGTTCTAGTGTCCGAGAATCCCTAACAACCTCCTCCAGAATCGCATCCAGAGCCTTGATATCAACCCCGCAGCGATCAATTAGATCAATCAGAACGTCTCTCGCAATTTGCGCGTTTTCTCCCCGTGCGGATAGCGAGCCTACGAAGGCGCGGTATTTCTTCACATGGCGCAGTGCGGCGAACAGGTTTTGCAGGGCATATGGGTGCACGAGGTGCAGGAGTACAGGCGATTCTAGCGGATGGAGGAAGGCTGGAGAAGGCGGGGCTATCAATGACGTTCTTGTACTTGGTAGGGGAGGGAACATTACATACCAGGCGCACTGACTTGCGATTGTGGGTCAGAAACATCGCAGAAGAGCACAGATTCTTTCATGAGACGCTGCACGAAGCTGACGATCCACGTGCACAGCCCAGTTAATTGCCACATAGCGTCTGCAGCACAGTCAGTACCAGAATCATATAAAAGATTGTCGACAGGATACCTAGATCGTAGGATTCTCCCTCCATGCAATCTTCAAACACCATATTACACGCCGCAAGCGAGCACATATCATGAGCAGTTTCCCAGCGCGCAGTCAGCGCCTGTCGCTCAGTATCATTGCTCGCTCCTTTCGCCAATGCCCTGTAAATTAATTATTATCACGGTGCCAATCTTAATATTCGAAACACTCACTTGTACACCTCCACTGCAATCCCTAGAATATCCCACGCCCAGCAGTACGTCAGTCCATTATCGTGCCTATCCAGGATCTGGAATGCATGGTACAGCGTATCCATCGTCTCGTCGAGGGAAGACGACGGCGCGGCCAACAGGTGGGCGACGTCGCTCGCGGCTTTCCGCCCCAGAACGGCACTGGCGAGCACCACGGAAAGGTGGGGCTCTGCTCCGCCCATGGGGTTCCTGTGTGGCTTTGGGAGGTTGTGTATCGACATTCCTACGGGCCAGAGGGCTGAGGAAATGGTACAGAGGAGGGCGTGGTTCGGGGAGAGGATTGCCCGGATAGGAACTGGCGGTTTTGTGAGATTATGAGGTTATCGCTATATTTTTCAGTGGCACTTACATTCCTGCCCAGCCTTGTCGATCGGCGATTGGAGCGCGGAGTACTCCCAGTCTTCGGCGTCGTTAAGGTCTGGTCTGCAATAAACAACATGTGAGCACGACCTAAACGAATGCGAGGCGAGGCACATACAGGTTCAGGACTTTCACCGTCCCCACTGGCGTCTCCTTAACCTTGGGACTGCCCTTGGGCAAGGTGCCCGATGTGTCTAGCACACCGGCGTATATTATATTTCGGCGGGTGTCCGACACAGAAGGCGCGAAAAATGAGAGTACGCCTGGGCTAAATTGCCGCGCGGCCTCTTGGTGATATGTCTGCAGGACATTTGAATGAGAAATACACGCGTGAAAGAAGAGCGAAGATAACACGGACCCATTTCGGCCGGACATTCTCCATCTTGTTGGCTGGGTTGGGCAGTTGTCGGGCTATGCTGTACACAACAAGCTCGGATTTGGGGATTGATGTGACTTTGAGGGAGGAACTGTGAGTTGACAGAAGGGACCGCGTAATATAGTGCTCACAGTCGTCGAAATCTAAATAACTGGCGGCGAGGTATATTTTACCCCTCTCGAGGTTGTTACCCCTCTGCATGGCGGGGGAGCGCGTTGAATCCAAAGGTAAGGACGGTCGTGGCGCTGGGGTGCAGATGAGCTTGAGGTCCGACAAGCCGGTACGCGGCTGCTGGATAGAAGGCAGCGGGTTGACGGCCAGACCTGATAATCACATCAGACAGACGTTAGACTGGAGAAGGCTTGTAGTTACCCATTGCCAACCCGTCAAACAAGAGCTGGATCTCGCACAAGTCGACGGAGGATTCCTCGCCCCACGTGTCCCATGCGGGGCTCTTGGTGTCCGAGCTGGATTGTGGAAGGTCGACGGGGCCATCGAGCGACATGGCGTCAAATTCGGGCACAGGGCGTGAGGCGGGAGTGGGCGGGATGCGGCGGGAGTGCATTGCGATGAGAATTGAGGTTTCTGTCCCGCGACGCGTCAAAATTGCTCGGTGATACAGGCACTGGGGAGACATACCGGTATACCCAAGTGCAATAGAAGCGTCCGTGCAGATCCTAGACCCGCTCGGCCCATTGGCCGGCTCGTCAATGGGGGGTACGGGATGGCGCTCTGCAGCTACACGCGGGAAGGACATGGAGGTACGCAGCATCTTGAGGGAGGTGACATAGAAGCGGAAGTAGCAGAGGTGCGCTTGGTGGTCTTGGGTTATGAGGAAGAGAGTGGGGGAGGCGACGTAGGTCACTGGGTTGACGGGCCCGCGGGGGGGCAGGCGGAAGGCGGCGCCGGAGGAGTCGACGGTCCACTGGGGGATGCCACGTGTTAGTGGGGGAAATGCTGCTCAAGGGTACGAACGCACCTCTCGGGGAGGAGCTAGGAAAGTGGCGGTAACTACGCCGCCGCCGTGGGGAAGGCTCCAGGACTCCTTGATGGTCCAACTATCGAGCTGCGTACCCCGCTTCCAGACACAGCCCTCGCCGCCTCCATCGCGGCTGGGGAAGTACGCGAAGAGGTGGTCATCGCCCGGGGCGACGCAGATGACGGTCGGGGGCTCGTAGGAGGTAGTGTTGGCGGTGATCTTGGCGGGGGACGGGACGGCGAACTGCTTGGAGGAGGAGAAGTGGCGGGCGGTAAGACGGGGTTGGGTGGGGTGCGCGGTGAAGATGACGGAGGAGTTGGACCATTGGATGGGTCTGGGTAGGGTCAGGAATTAGGATGAGTTTGGGTGGGATGGTGAGTACTTGGGTGATAAGCACACCTCTTCGGACGCTCGACGAGCGGGTAAAAGTCCCACCAGCCTGTGCGCCAGTGAGTTGTCTCCTTCGCCTTGCCTTTCGACGGCGAGACGGATGGGGAAGCCATGGAGAGGAGGTGAGCAGGAGGTGAGTGACAGTGTGGGGTCGGGACAGTGTGTGTAGCGGCAGTCACGTCCACGCGTCGCGATCATATCACGTCACGACCTTATCCTCTCCCCGCCATGTTCACCCCCCGCCAGAGCACCCGCGACATCGATGGCAAATCCACCCAAATCCTGCTTCAGACATTCGCAGACCGCATCATGGTCCTCATCACCCAGATGGGCAAAGTTGGCAATCTGGTACTCTAATTCCGTCCACTAATACTCTTTAGACACCTAACCAATCTACGAAGATCCAAGCCTCCATCCCTGCGACAACCCCTCTTCTGCCTGCCCCACCCCCAGACCCATCCCGGCCCAATCGCCGTCCCCTCCCACCGCCCCCTCCTGCTGTGCAGCTTACCCCGTTGTTTGGACGCCCTCCCTCGGAGCACCTCCAGACCCTCCACTCCCTGTACGCTGCGCAGGTCGCGACGATCCTCTGGAACGACGAGACGCACGGAGGCCTAGAAGCGACACGGCGCAGCGTCGTAGTGGGCCTGGCGTTGCAGAAGAGCGACGGGAACGAAGAGGTGGGGTTGACGGAAAGAGAGAGGAGAGTATTCGAGGGAATTATGGAAATGCTGCAAGACCTAATGGTACAGAAATAGGGTGGGGAATGCATCTATACGGAAGCAGAAATTCCAGGATCTGTGCATGTTGTAAGTACGAGTTCCCCATAAGAATATTGTCAATCTCCGAAACCACAATGCAACTCGCCAACGGATTATCTCTGAATTGGTGCTGTTTGCAACGAGCCCACAGATCCCCAAAGATGCTACTATTTTGGTTTATTTCGTTGGACACGGGGCGCAAGTGAATATTCCTCAAGACTGGGTCGACTATAAAGCGGCCGATTCTAGGATGGAAGTTATTTGTCCTGCAGGTGAACGATGTAGGATTTGCTGTGCCAGGTATCCTTGACAGGGTACTAAACTGTTTATTGCACGAAATTTCGAATGCCAAAGGAAACAATATTGTGAGCCTTACGTTCCAGTTTTTTTTTTCAGTTGCGGTTTGCTCATGTTGTATAGACCGTTATCCTTGATTGCTGCCACTCTGCTAGCATGGCGCGTTCCATGCAACTAAGCATAAATGTGGTCAATCGATTCCTTTCTAATCCACCCTCGATGCCTCTGAATATGGACAAAGCGATTCTTGATCGCAGCAGCCCTACGTTCGTCATGGAATCTTTCCATGGTTATTTCCCGGTGTACATCCTACTCGCTGCAGTATCACGAAACAAAGGCGCACTGGATATATCTTTCAAGGATCCGGAGTGGTCTCTAGACGGAGGACTTTTTACGACACTGTTGCCGGAGGTTTTGAAACATGACTCTGCGGGTATAGAGCTCTCGTATAAGATATTAATGAGCAAAGTTTTCGAACGGTAAGAAGTCCTGTTGTGCAGAAGCGAGTGAGGGCGGAGCGCAGTTAGCGCTGTAGTGTTGAGGGCGAGCGTCGGTGAGAGTTGGATAGACTGTATGAAATGGCGGAGAGAATGACAATAGCGTTCGGAGAGCGTAGCAGCAAGACACAAGAGGATGGTTGTGAATTTATGTGCGCAGGATGTAACGTCTAATGTAATCTAACCGTAAGTGGCTGTGCCGCGCGTTGGACTTGTCGAAGTACACGTAGAGTGACAGCCTATGCGAAGACGCGCTATTTCGACTCCGTAGGCAGCTGGAAATCAGCCGCTTCCAATGCATGCAGCTTCTCGTTTCTCGCTTGCTGGTATTTTGCCCATTTCCAGCGCAGCAGCTCGCCCAGTCGCTCGTCGGGCGGGAGTGCGTTGCGCGGGTGTGTCTCGTAGAGGTAGTAGGCTAAGACGCCGGTGAACACGCCGAGCAGGGGATCGATGCCGCTGGTAAAATATGTGTGAGATGAGGTACGGTGGGTATGTGGGGAAAATACGAACCGAGAGAGCAGCGCGGGCGGGGCACGCATGGCAGACGATGAGCTCGGTGGTGGTGGTCGTGGAGAAGGTGGGCCGGATTGCCGGGATCGTCAAAGGCCACGCGGAAATGACAGGGTGGCCCGGGGGATGCACAAAAATTGTTGTCCCATCCGATTCTCGCACACACCCAACCCATCCAGCCTCATCTCTTCCCAGAGCTTAACACGCTCTCTCGCTGCCCACATGTCCTCCTATGCCTTCGACCGCCAGATCCGTCCTATTTACGGTTAGCACCCAGCGTCTATTCACAAGTTTATTTCATCGCTTTATTTCATTCTACCCCAGATGCGCTCGACACCGGTTCGAACAAGTCTGCCATCGTTGACTGCAACAAGCTCCTCAAGAAGCACCCCCAAAACGAGCTGATCAAAGTGCGCGTCTGCGCGACTCTTCGTTACGCGCGACTGACCCAACGCGTCATTAGGCCCTCAAAGCCCTCGCACTGGTCCGTTCGCAAAAGGTTGAGGAATCCCTTGTGCTCTGCGACGAAATCCTCGCCGTGAAACCAACCAACGATGCTGTTCTGACTGCCATGATGCATGTCCTTCGCGGGCTTGGCCGACGTGCGTCACCCAAATATCGCCTTCTGCTAAATCCCAATTCTATTTCTCAATAGACAAGGACACCGTGACCATGTTCGAGGAGGCGTTTAAGCAACAGCCTGCAAACGAGGATCTTGGTGCCCAGACGTTCTTCGCCAACATCCGTGCACAACAATGGAAATCTGCCCAGCAAATCGCGCTTCGCATGTTCAAGCAGTTCACGGAGGACCGCTACCTCTACTGGAATGTCATCAGTGCCGTCCTGCAGGTACCTTCTCACCCTTATTCCAACTTCCCGACCCTGCTAACAGCTCCGACAGGCAAACGAGCCCGGCACGCCCCCAAACATGCGCACCATCCTGTACAAGCTCGCGCACCGCCAGCTCGGCCTCTCTACCTCCCCCTCATACCTCAGCGCCGACCGTTTCTACCTCCACCTCTCTATCCTCCGTGAGCTCGGGCTCTACGAAGAGGCGCACCAGCTCCTCAGCACCGAAGTTGGCGAGAGCATCTGCGCGACGAGCTTGTCATGTAACGAGCTCCGGCGCGAGATCTGGCGCCTGCACGGGCTGACGAAGGAGGAGGGCGAGCGCGCGCAGAAGCTTATTTTGGAGAAGAAGTATGTGGATAACTTTGCTCGCGTTTTTATTGTTGCTCATATTTCCTGAAGGGATCGGAACTGGCTTGAGTTCCTGTCGGTGCTCGATGCTGTGCTCGCACCCGTCGCGTCAACAAGCGAATCCCTAAGCGAGGACGCGAAGAAGGAGTGCGCGGAACGTATCCAGGAGACGCAAAAATTCTTTACCACCATCGCGGAGCAGGATGGGCAGAAGGACCGCTCAGGCCCGCTGGCATTATTAGAACTAGAAAAGCGGGCACGCGCACATGGGTTATCAACTGGTATGTAAAACTTCTAACATCCTGCAATTTCTAACAGACAGCATTCCAGACCCCACGCGCATGGTCACCTTGATGGAACAGTACTTTGCCAAGGTCGGGGATAAGGCATGCTGTTTCGAGGATCTCAAACCATACCTCGCGTTAGAAGGGGAGGACCTGGCGAAATGGACATCTTTCCTCGAGAAAGTGTCTCCTCTATTCGTGTGTCCTCTCACGTGCATTTCTACTCACGGCTTCATTAATTCTGGGATTTTCCAGACGACCATCATCGAACTTCGCCGCCTCATCAACTCCTATAAACTACTCCGTTATAATATTTCCGAGGCCGAGCTCACAGTGGAAGCAGAGTCTGCACGCGCGGAGCTGTACATTGAAAAATACCTCAGCGCCCTTCCCTTAGGCGCCGACCTCCCCTCTACGGAACTCCAACCAGCCGACGACCTCGTGTTGCTCGCGGGCAACGCGCTCGTCTTGCTGTGGACACTGACAAAAGATGAAGACTACCTACTCAAAGCCGCATCGCTGCTAGAATTCGCGTTGACGAAGAGCAAGCAGTCCTTCCTCACACGACTTATCCTGATTAGAATATACCGCCTGCTTGGTGAACCCTATCAACCCCCCGTGTAAATGCTTGAACTCACCTTCTTTCCCGTGTAGGCGCGCCTGCTCTGGCCCTGGAGCACTACCGCACCATGCACGTCAAGCAGGTCCAGCACGATACCCTTTCCCACCTCATCCTCTCCCGCGCATCTATGTTCTCCCTCTCCGCTACCGGAGACATCACCCTCTCCACGGAATGCCTCGAGTCGACGCAAATATACCTCAGCAATTCTCAAGAGGTAGTTCTCTACCCGCTCAGGATGCTCCCCGTGTTTAACCCCCGCCCCCAGACCAGCGACTTTGTCGTCCGCGCGTTCACTGCTGAGAAGTACTCGCAGATACCCGAGTTTATCGAGTTTGAGCAGCGCCTGGAGAACTCCCTCCAGCGCGATATCGTGAAGATGGAGCATGACCGCATGCGCCTTACTCATGAACCTATCAACTCGGATATAATAGACATGGAACTCATAGAGCTCAAGTTCCTCTATGACCGAGGTGAGTCTGCTTTTTTATTAAATCTGCGTACTAGACTCATCGTCACGTAGAACACAGCGACAACCGCGATTTCAACATCCTTGAAAACTATCAGCCTCGAATTTCAAAAACCTTCAATGAGCAAACGCTATTATTCGGGAAAACGGAAGGAGTACATCATTTTTTCAAGTATTTGTCATGGGCATGCATTGATCCGTGATCGTTCTTAGCGAGGGTGGCTCTCTGCATTCCTCAGGATTTACATTCGGGCATTCGAGCAAGCAAGCGATCTGGATGACACGGTCGAGGAGAAGCTGTTAATTGGCGATCGACCAAAGCACGTCCTCGCGAACCCGTCATTGAAGCAGCGTCTCCGGGAACGAGAGTCGCAAGACTTGTCCGAGGTAAGTACAACACGATCGCTGCAGAGACCTGACTGTGACATTTTGCGTTGGCAGCTCACACCGGATGAAGTCACATTCGCCGACTTCGCAGATGCACTCGCCAACTGGCTTGAGCCCTACCACGACTATGCCCGCCCGCCGCCTGCCGTTGTGTTAGCAGAAGCCGCGAAGCAGACACAGCTGAAAACAGGCCACCCTTTGAAGGGCATCGAGATCACCCCGACGAACGGTGCAAATGGTCACAAGAAGGATGAGGAGCCTCCTGCCGTCACGGAGCCTCCTGCGCTGGTCACAAAATACTTTGACAGTGAGTATATTTATTCACCTTTCAGTTGTGTAGTATCGACTATGTCCATGCGTAGCCATGAAGGCACGGTTCGACGTGGTGAAGGAGAATTCATCACCTGTGGAAGCTCTTCACGTCGCTACTCTTCTCCAGGATGTGAGTTTGCAAGATTCTTTGATAGGATTTTTAGTATCTGAGGAACTGTTGATTCTAGGGATTCCTTTTGTTCATCATTGAATCATTGCGCTTCAAATCGGCGCCTGTGGTGAAAGCTAACAAGCTCGGCGCTGTGAGTAATGAATCCATGATGCGATCTTGCTCCTGTATTTACTTAGATTATTACAGCTCGTTACAAGCTTCAAGACCATTCGTGCCAGCGCCGGTGTTGCGATCAAGGATATTTCTACCCAACTCGTGAAAAGGGGTGTATCCGATGGCACTGCCGAGGCTCGCAAAGCCATCCTCGACGCTTGTGCAAGCTTAACTACGATGGAATCCACGGTATGCAACCCCAT
>JASFDH010002654.1:0-10304 GCA_036937195.1 Nidularia pulvinata | reverse complement strand
CGCCGTGGCGTTCTTACCTTGGATACAGTGAAAGGGCAGACGCTAAATCCCTTCAAGCCTGGCAGGTTTGTGTCACCTTCCTATGTCCTCCTCGGTCTCCTCTTCAGCGCGATCCGGCCTAACGAAACTTTGTCTCTTCCTTCGGCCATCCTAATGACTTCTCGTAACGGGTCCCAGGCTTTTGCCTTAAACGCTTCCTCCTCCTGCTTTGTAATCTCAACCCGCGTCGGAGGCTGTGGGGGCTGGTACGAACGCGAAGTGGGCGGCAACGAAGGATTCCATGATTTAAACCCTGTAGAGAGGCGTTGCCTTTCGCTATGCACGAAGTACCCGAGATTACGCGTCAGGCGGTGAGAGAGGCCGCGCGATGTACAGGAATTGTACAAAAGTGATAACGTATGGTCCACTGCAATAATGTTGAGTTCTCCGGGGGTTAAGCCACGTAAACAGCGCCAGTACTTACGACGCTTATTCCATTCGTCCATCCATTCAACGCGCTGTGCCCGGTCAGCAGGGTCTCCACCAGAATCTTGCTGCAACTCTCTCGTCACCTTGGCCCCCGCGTCAAAGATCGGTCGGTACAATGTTCGCAGATTGCGGGTAGCTTGATGATGATGCAGCACAGATGCAGAGCATGTTCGCAGAAATAAACGGTAGAGGCTCGTGAAGGTTGCTGGGAGCCGCGTTGGCGGGCTATTCGTCGACATCGCCGCATGAGGCTGCTGTAGTCAAATTTAGAACTCCCGACAAATCCTGTGTTCGGCCATTCCCAGGCTCAGGAACGGACCAAAGCTGGCCGTTTGTCCTCTGTTTTCGGGGAGTTGGAACAATCAATCAATCTGGGTCGGATAATTCCTGTAAATGTTATCCACACCTCTTGAACGATCATGACAATGTTCCATTTCGCCAAAAAGAGCGCCCATTCCCTTGCTTCAACATTGAAACTGATATCAACGTCCACGTTAACTGCTTTCAACATTGTGTCCTCATCGGCTGGAAACAAGTAACCGCTACAATCAACTATAAGTAGCCTTGGTGCTGAACAGCAGTTCTCTTCCTCGTAGTTTGTTTGCCTCTATGGCAAGGAAGGTATGCACTACTCCGATCACGATAAATGCTATGACTCGGTCTATGTTTACCACTGGTAACTATCTCTTTTTTTCTGCAAAGATGGCGATTCAGATGCGGCGTCGAATCCTTCCAATGGGCTATGATAGGGATGCCACGGTCTGAGAAGCTACTTGACCTTCATTGACAATCGAAGAGGAAATAGACATTGGGCGGGTTGCATAGACTTCAAGAAGTCCTGTCAACGGTGCAAGACGGCAAGCCTGGCTTTTCGAAGTCTTGTACTCACGCTATATACACTGTTGCAAATGCATGCGCAGGAAGACATGTTGATGCGTTGAGCTGATGCCATCTTCTTACTTCTCTGTAATCAGATTCAGAATTGACGGAGAAACATGGTGATACGTTGGTTATATTTGAAGTTCGTGAGTCTTCTATTCAACTTGATTCTACAATCCGTGGGCAATCACTTTCTGAGGACCCTTACCTCATCATTGACTAGAATCACAGTGTCAGTATATTGATGTCCTTAACGGCTTCACATACCTTAATGATCTCGTGGGATCCGTGGATATCTATGCCTGGAACTGTTTCATCGCGGACTCCTTGCGATCAGATAATAGGTACATATCAGCTGGGCAATCCAGGGCACATTTTGCGATATTCAAGTCTACGGCAAGTCCATAGTCGTTCATACTACGGAGGCTTCTGTACGCATCTAGGCTTGCCATTAGTATCCCTGGTTGCTTTCCCTGGATGGAATCAGTAGCATGCAAGGGCTACACAAGCAAGACCGGCCGTGATGAGCCCCTCTCGTACGCTCCGTTGATTGCATTGACTAGGAATTTACGCCACAGTATTCAACTTCTGGTAAGTGTTCATGGATCATATTAGAGGCTTCTACGGATGCCTGACTCGAAATCTTCTGCTACCAGCTACTAGCCAACCATATAACTACACTGATTCATCAACAAGATACTGTCCTTACACTCTGATTGCATCAACAAGGCAGGCGCTGCAATGTCCTCCAGTCCGCAGTCCTTCATAATTATTGCTCCAAGCTGTTTCTGGATTACATTCTGATTATATCAACTTCGAGATACTGCAATATGCTCTTCGTGCTCCTCGAGGCTAGGGTAGGTATCCATACGGGAAACATTTCATCACCGGCAATCTTTCCTCTACTCTTACTCCACCCAAGCACTCAGCGGATACCCGCGTCGGGCAGTGTCATAAAAACCATACACTGTGATTGTATCTGGAATTGCTGTCCATCTTTCTCCTACTTAGCCTGACTCCATACAAGAGAGATCTCGACACAGCGCTGGACAGCGTCATACAAAGTCATACACTATAATTCTACCAGGGATTATCGCCAATCCTTCCTTATCTTATCCTGGCTCTATCGAAACAAAATTTTGGGACAGGAGCATTGTACCAGATCATGTTCTATAAGCATATCTGAGATTACCGCTAGCCTTCCTTCTGCTTATCCTAACACACGCAGAAGATTAGCATCTTATGAGGTCATGAATCGTACGCTCTGATCGTGCTCGGGATGATCGCCATCCTGATTCCTTCGAAAAGTAAACAGTTATGGGCACTAGCGCTAGGAGCGTCGAATCCTCTGATCATCTTGACGCGAACAAATTACATCGTGTCGACATAATCCTTCATAGAGTAGGCTCCTCAAGGCTCCTGTGGGCACCTAGCACGTTTAGATGCTGTTAATGATCTGTCGGCTGGGAAATTGCACCATCTTTAGTTGTATTCTAATTCCATCGATGGGAATACGCCATATCCACATCAACTTCCAGATGTTCAGTATTTCATGAGCCACTACTGGAAGATTCTATGGGCGCCTGGGGTGCTTCATAACCGTGGTTAACCTTTTCTCTGTCATCTTGATTCTGTCTGTAGGGATGCATGACCTTTTTTTTTTATCCTAAAGAAATGCATTACGCATGAAGGCACTTCACCCTACTATAACCCATTTTCGAGTGACCAACTGTGTAAGACTCACTTAGAAAGTATACTCACTAAAACCCTAGCTTGTCTAGCCCAGAAACTTAGGACGGCTATGCCACACTGGTTAAGACTTTAGCTCTGGTATCTTCAACTGCAAAAATACTCTGTCGCTGATGATTTACACTATTTACAGGAAACTTCTGCAAACATCTAAGGCACCATTAACCTTTGCTCTATCATCCTGATTCCTTCGGATAGAACACTGCCACATTCACCTCCAATATCTTCACTCCATTATGGAGTAGGTTCCTGCAACCACCTAGACCTCCTATTTCACCACGGCTAATATTTTATCTGTCCTGGTTCCACCGAATAAGAACCGCCGTTGCAGTCAACTTCAAGCTGTTGCATCTGTGGGGACATACTTGGGCTTACACTCGGGGCGCTTGCTCAAGCCCACGAAATCATGTGTCTTGATATCGCCGTGAAGGTAGCCGAAGGACACTCAGAGTGGTGATACACTCTGATCACATCGGGCACCAATTAGGCACCAACGCATTTCACCGTATTGGCATGCTACTGGAGACTACGTCAGCCTGTGGACACTTGGTTGGCACTTAGACTGGGAGGCGGGTCCGTCACAGTATTTATGGAGCTTTCGTGGGCACCTGGGTAGGAAATAGTCGTTTTGTACGTCCTGACTCCTAAAAACATGTTTTGAGTCAATCCAAAATTCGAAGAGTGTAATAACGTATATGCCTCAGAGAGCCCGCAAGGTCGAAGAGGGTGTATAATTAGCATTATATTATATAGTATGCTAGTGACTAGAGCACGGCTTCTAAGTATAACTTTATATATCTACGGGTCGTCGACGCACTTCGTAAATAAGCATAGCACTGACACCCGGCCAAGCAATATATACCACTGCTCGTCTGCATTTCCATCCTCCTCTATTATCAACAACTTAGCTCCCCAATTTCACCACCGACCCCCTCACAACGCCCCACCCCCTCCCAAACCACCCCAGCAACACGTCCTTCACCCCGCGGGGGCGCAAGAGCCGACATCGCTGGCGCTCCTTCCACCATGCCCACTCCTGCCAGCGCACCTTTGCGAGCCAGAGCTCCTGCATCGCGCGCTGCGTCGCAGGGGATGCGAGGAAGAACTGGTAGTAGTACCAGTTCGGGCCGCATGAGCCGGGGGAGGAGAGGTCGAGGAGGGGGAGGCGCGCGGGGAGGAAGGAGGGCGGGACTTGTGGGGAATTGGAAGTGGTATTGAGGGTAGAGGTGTTTTGGGAAGAGAGAGGGAGCAGAGAGATGGGCACGACGGTGGGGTTCGGATCGTTCTGCCACACGGTGAAGATGCGCTCGGGGAAGAGCATAAATAGCGCGTTAATGAGCGTCTGGTCTTTCCCGACGAAGAGGCCCTGGGAGAGATAGTAGTCGTGGTAGGCGTAGAAGGTGCTTGACCACCAGGAGATGGTCTGGGGTGAGCCACCAAAGAAGGAACCTGCGAGCTATTTTTAGTTGACAGAATTACCTGACAGGGAAAGGCAATTAAACGCACCTTCGCTGAAATCATCGTCTACCGGCCCATCCCCCTCCTTCCAATACCGCTTACTCCACCCGGGCATCCCATAAATCGGGAAAAACAGCAAGTCCTCCTTCTTCGTCCCCGTCAGCCTCTCTCCCTCCTCCCACACCTCCTGCACGCGCGCGGGGTCCGGCCACGCGCTGTACACATGGTCGCCCCTAAAGCTCCCTGCATCGCTCCAGAACGCATAGTCGTACTCTTCGCCCTTCCCTTGCAGCATCCGCACCGTCTCCGCGAGCAGGAACGGCTTGGCATTCCACACGGCGTAGAGCGCGGGGGAGTGTCGCTTCTTCTCCCGGTCCTTGGCATGCATCGCATCGTACGCGTCCTCCAGCCCGCGCAGGGGTGGCACGGCGAAGGGTGAGGCATAGGAGGTGTTGAGGGTCACGCGGATGTGCGGGCTGACAGTGGAGAGAACGGTGGGCGCGAGGTCGGGGGTGGTGTAGAAGTAGGTGTCGGTGGTGATTTGGGAGAGGAAGCGGGAGAGCCAGGCGGCGTAGTCAGAGGAAGAGTGTTTGGATTTGGCGAGGGGGAAGAGGGCGGAGACGAGGAGGATGCGCGGGGTAGCGGCTGTGGCGGGGGCGGTGGTATCTAACGGAGAATTTGGAGCAGACTCCTCGGTAGGGAGGTTGGTGGTGGATACGGAGGACAGGGGCGAGGGGGCATCATGTACAGTGATTTGGCTGGTCGCGGGCTGGATATAGGAGTCGGCGAAGCAGAGGTAGAGCAGAACGAGGAGGAAAATGACGCCAAAGACGAGACCACGGAGGGGAGGGAGGGACAGGGCGGGCCGCGCCATATTTCGGAAGGTTGTAAAAAACCGTAGAAATAGTTATATCCGTCCTCTGGCGTTACATGCAGCACGGCAAGCAGCGGGCGAGGAGGTAGCGGACGAAAAAGGATGCAAGACAAGAGGCATTCATTATGTGACGCCATAATATGAGGGCGATCGGGAGACCACGCCGAGCGTACGCGATCACTCAGCCAATGCGAACTACCGCCGTCTTCATTTAGCTGCCTCGTTTCTGCCAGGGGTAGCTTCTCATAGTGATGCACGCGGGGGAGACAGTCCTGCTACTAGATGTAGCTAGATGCCCGCAAGATGCCCGCAAGATGCCCCCGAACAGCGAGCTAGCGCACCGGCGGTAAATTCCTTTCTGATTTTGTGCCGCAGCGAGCGAAAAACTGGCAAGACCATGTCCAACTGCGACCTGCATACATGCGGTATTTATTCCAGCCTCCGAGGACCGGTGCAACACGGACGAGCTTGGGGCTTGGCTAACGCTCTAACCATTGCAAGCCGGACAAAAAAAATTTCTTGTACAATCCACTGCGTCACGGTTTGCGGTAGCTGATCGGAAAGGCACCCGTCCTGCGATTACGGGTCCGGGCCCGCAGTTGTCCGCAGCGGCTGCAGGAGCTCGCAGCGATCGCGACGCGTCACGAGAGAGGGCAATCGCCGCTACCGAGCAGAGAGCACAGAGATCTCGAAGGTTAGGAGCGGGTTATTGGATGGGTGTTTCTGCCTTGCAGAAGGGTCCATGTTCGGCCTCTAGGTATCGACGTGTGCATCACCGTTTTTCTCCTCCAGGCTCTGAGAGGATCCTCCACGTCCAGCAAGTCAGAAAAGCTCCTGGCCGGGTAGACGGACTGCATGTTCCTCCTATTTGATGATGGCGATCGGCCACCCCAAAGTTGACACCCACGACAGCACGTAATTAATAAAAGATAAGGCCATGCATAACTTGAACAGGATGACTGAAGAAGGAGAGGGAAGGACAGTCCTTGCGGTGTAGAAATTGCAAGAGAGAAGTGTACATATATATAGTCAATGTCAACCGCTAATCATTACATGGACTCTTTATACCGCATGCGTGCGTGTATGAACAGGATGTTCTGTGGGTATATGTGTATGGGCTTGGCGCTGTTGTATACGGCGTTCCGGAGCGCCGAGCCTGGCTGTGATTGGACAAGTGCATAGTGGCACGGAGAGCCACATTATGGGCGCCGACGCGTCTGGGACGCGTCGGGGCGTCGCCGTTACACAGGACACGTTACTGACTGTGCTTGACGTCTAGCTCAATAGTAATACTAAAGCTTGAACTTGACAGACGTGAAGACCAAGTTACCTGTGAAGAACTTAAGAAAAGTAGGTACCTAACACGGCAAGCACACTCTGACTTTGCACTGAGCTAGCAAATAATCGAATCGATCGCGGACCGACACACACGAAATAAAAAGAGCCATACTGTACTACCAGCCCTAAGCTACGACTACTCTAATCCTCGCAAGTTGAAAGAAAGAGCCACCGCGCCCCCGTGACCTAAAGCGGCACCTCAACCGTATCCCCCACCTCATCCTCATCCGCGCTCCCATCGTCCTCATCCTTATCCTCCGCACCCCCGCTCACCCCGCGCTCCTTCTCCACAGGGGGCGGTGGCGGGACCTCGATGCTCGACGGCGTGATCACCGTGCTCGGCACGTCGGACGCGAGGGCGCGTTCCTCCAGGGGCGCAGGCTTGCCTTTGCTGGTGGACTCGGAGCGACTATGGTTAGCGGGCTCCTTCGCGGGGATGGAGGGCGAGGTCGAGGAGGAGGAGGTGGGCGGGAACTTGAAGTCGCGGTTCATCGTCCCCGCGCGGCTCTTGCGCTTGCTTTCGGCACTCGTCGTCGTAGCGGATGACGTCCGGCTCTCGAGGTGCACCTCGTCCTGCTCCTCCTCGCTTTCCACAGTCGACTTCCGTCTTCCTCCGCCTCCTAAATCTCCGTCCCCGTCCTCCTCCTCCAGGGTCCCCTCGAACGCCCTGGGGGGCTGCCCGACGAATGCGGACGTAGTGCCTGGGGGCGTGCGCGCCTGGGCCGGCATGGATGCGCGGTTTGATTGTGTGCGCGGGGGCGGCATGGACGCGCGGTTGCCGGCAGAGGAGGAGGCGGACGGGGAGGAGAGGTTCGCTTGTGACATGGATTGGGGGCGTTGGGAGTTGAAGCCGGCGGAGTTGAGCGGGGTGACGGGGTTTGCACCGAGGTAGTAGGCTGCGATGGGGATCATCCTGGGGGAGGGGGTAGAGTTAGGAGGAGTGTAAAATAGCTGAGATTATGATAGGAACGTGCCTCTTCTCGCTGTGACAAGCTAAAATCCAATCTGGCTGCACCACTGGGATACTCAACTGCAATGCCCTCTGATACTCCACACCAGGCGCACTCCCCGTATTCCCTGCCGCTCCTGCCCCATTCGGCGTCGCCGCTGGGGTTGTGCACACGAAGTGCGTCGTGTCAATCTGGATTTTATCGCTCCACTTCGCGCCCATCGCCCTCAGCGCGACCTTTGCGTTCTCCAGGAGCACCTCGTCCTGTACATTCCCGAAGCACACGCAGATGCCCGACGTATCTTGCATGGTGTGAGTGTGCACGCGGAGGAGGTTCGACGGGAAGGTGCCGGCCGTCGTGCGCAGGACGAGCTGGAAGGTGTACTCCGTGTTCAGCTCGAGCCCGGAGAGCTTGGTGGAGGTGTTGGTGTGCGGAGAGGGGATGGCGGCAAGGCGCTGTCCGTTGCGGTATATGTCGAGCGAGCGCAGCTTGGCGGTGGCGAGTTGGATGAGGGGCCATTCGAGCGTCACGGAGGTCTGGGTTACGTTGCGGAGCTAGAGGGTATGTTCAGTACGAAGGAACGGTCGATGACAAGGCGAGAGAGGGAGGACTGACGGTGAGTTTTGGAGGCTCGGGCGTCGCCACACCGAACTCTTTGAGGATCTCGTCCTGGAGGCTCCAGAACTCGGCATCGCGCCGCTTCTCCTCGGCGTAGTTTTGGTGCACGGCGATGTTGACGATGGAGCCGGCGGTCGCGCCGGGGGGCAGGAGGATGGAGGGGAACTCGATGAGGTGGGCGCGTTCCCCAAGCAGGATCTATGTCATGTATATAGTAAGCAACTACCATACCCGTGCGGCCAGGAAAGCGAGCGGGCTTACAGCCATTCCGGCGTCTGCACGGTTCATGCAAGCCCCGGTCAGTTATACGTCGCTGTCTGGGGATACGGGGTAAACATGAACGCACCGAGCTTGCCCACAGTAAATGTGAAGCTCTCTGGTGATTTTGTCGCCATTGCGGTAGAGGGGGGTATATGGGACGGGGAGGGCGTCGACGACGTTGAGCGGAAGATGTGCACGTCGGCGCTGCTGTAACTATTTCTGGCGGAAGAAGGAATAAGTTCCCACACATTGTGCGCGTTGGTTGTTCTATATTTGGTGTGCATGCTCCGCGATATCCACTTCCACTATGGCACGTACACCTTGTCTATTTCATCTTCTCAGAAAGCCCTTCACTTGAGGGATTTATAGCGAATTTAGTAGTATGGGGAGAATTCACAGTAGATGTAGTTACTTATTACTGTCAGGCAGTTTCAGCAGCTAACACGATTTATTTGAGTATGGAATAATCGAATAGTTATCGCACTTTTGTTGTAATTCCTTTCAGAAAAATATTCAGTTTCAGCTCTTTATAACGCAGTGGTTCGCATTGGTTATTACTTCATATTTTACTTTGAGGACGTCAAACAATCGTCCAGAGCCGTCCCCGCCGGCGATGCTACGAATGGAAACGTCACAGTCACACGTGACGATCCAAAATTTCTTCCGTATCCCATAACCTTACGGTGACAAGCCTTACTGTGCGGAGCATTGTGCTCACTGTCTCAAGCTCACAGGTCGACGGTCCTCGCCTGCCTACTGGCTTGAACGGAGAGCTCATAAGTTGTGCGGAATGCGGTTCGTATTTCCCTAAAAACATGACAACCTGCTAAATACTAACCCCCCGCAACCCCAGCTGACTTATGTTCCTTTGTCGCCGTCTACTCTCTCTACCCCACATCTCGAAACACGCTTCCCGCATTGCTATTTTACGAGTCAACTCCCTGAATGCCGCACACCTCCGATTCGCGTCCCCCGGATTCGGGGCGCGTGGGTCGCTCATGGACGCAAGTGAGCGTGCGACCGCGCCTGCGCCTGCCGAAACACAGGACTATGTCGCCATACGCGATTTCTTGTCCGGACTCAGCTACGACTTGCCCAGTCACTCCCCAGAACCCATGTATAGGGGCCCGAGAAGCCAACTCTCGATCTGCGACGCGTACTTGGTACTGCGCGGCAGAGATACCAGGTTGGTCGCCAGCTTGCCGCCTACAGCGTACGCTTCCGTAATACGGAAGGCTTTTGCGCGCGAGATGTATGGTTTAATGGATCGCGTTGTGCGGGATATCATGGAAATTTACGACGGCGACCAATCTCAACGAGCGAACATGCTTCGAGATATACTCAAGACGATTGACTTTACGGTCCTGCGACGCGCCACGATTCTGGCTATGCTCCGTACCCTCGAAGGTTCCACAGGAGGATTTGACGCTCTACCCAAACCTGTCTTAACGAGCCTAGTCCGGATGATAATCAAGGACTGGGGCTCTGACTCCGCCGACGAGCGTCTCCTCCACCTCACTCTCAAGCTCCTGCCCGCACACATCCGGTACTATCGTGTCCCAAACGGAGCCATGGCCCTCGTGTACAACCCTCCCCAGCTAATCCACGCGACCTTCTGCCTACTGCAGAAAGTCATACCGCATTCCCAGGAGCAGGCCTTCAACATTTTTCAGGACCTCGTGAAGACCGGCCAAGTCCCGCACGAAGCC
>JASFDH010002653.1:0-10308 GCA_036937195.1 Nidularia pulvinata | reverse complement strand
CCTTATCAGTAACATCACACTTTTAGCTGAGTTTCAACTCTCTCTGGAAATATCTTTCACATTAAATTTTCCTGATGATCTCCAGCAAGGAAGTTGAGTATCAATCTCCACTATACCTGGGACAACTCACTCACCATCATCTGTAAATTGGGCATTAGGAACAAAGGAGGTGCAGCACATAAGCTGAAGCTGTTGCCCATCTTGACCCTCACTCTTTGGTAGTGCTCAAACACATTTTCCAGAGATATAATTGGAGTCTCTGGTATCTCTCCCTGACCCTACCATGTCTTCTATTTGTCTGGAACCTCTGGCTATACCCAGGAAATCAAGTTCATGACAACAATGGTCTGTGCATGGTATACTAAGTATAACTATTGTTACTGTTGGCTAGTTCAAATATAACTACTCATGTGATAATTGTTCTAAGTAAAGAAAGAATATTGCAAAGTGGATTACTCATATAGGAAATTTGTAACAGGGCCCTTCCCAGGGCCTTCATAAATTTATGACTCAAGAACAGCTCCACCAATACTGCTAAAAGTTGGTATGATGGACCAGTGCATAGCATACTTTCATCTGAATAACTCCTAGAGAATTTATACAGTGGTTGACTTCTGCTCTATAGCTAGAAATGGGCCCTGAATAACAGTTGCAATTTAATGCATATATCATTATTTAACAAAGTACTGTCAGAGAATGTCATGCTAGACCGGTGGTACATCACAACATGCATCTAATACCACATTATTTCCTAAAGTAATGCAGATAAATAGAATTAAGGTAGGCCAATAATGCCAGGATATATGAAAGAGCCTGGCTGCTTAAAGAAGAACTTCTGCTTGAAGATATTGTGAAAAGAAAATTTTACTGAAGGCAAGATATTTGATTTTCTTTTGCTAAATACTTGGTATTAAGCTTGATGTTTTTAAAAAGGCCATTAACTAACATACCTGTTTTCTTTAGTTATAGTAGTTCTTCAGCTCCTCTTGCTTGTACCTGTACTGCCTCCTTTGCTTGTACTTCTACAGCCTCCCTTTCATCTGCTTCTGCAGCTTCCATGCAATTTTTTTTCAGCCAATGGGGATACCAATTATCCTACAATCTAGTATCAGAAAAAAATATGAACAAGACAATAGATATAACTTACATTCTAGGAATTGAGGTGTGGTAATATTTAGTATTTGGCTGTATGTTTTGTATGCAATATGTCAGAGTTTAATACTCACAATCTGAAAACCAGAAATCAGAAATCCAAAGACAATATTCTGGGAATATCTTCAATATTTGCACTCACAAACTATAAAATGACATGAGACAGCAGCTTATATCATATGAGAGAAAAAAAACCTACTGTCTATACATTTTTTGAAATGTGAGACAAGAGAAGGAGTATCCACAATAGTTCAAGAAATGTACCTGCTAAAGAAATATTGTTTCAAGTGTAGTTCACAAATAAAGTAAGAAAAAAAGTATCTCACCCACTAATGTTGCATTTTAGTTGTGCTACACAATTTTTATTAAAGGACTTACAAACTGAGGTTAGCCAGCACCACAAGCCCATCAGCTTCTTACATATTGAGGAAAATTTAACCACTTACATCCTGAGATCAGCCAGCACCACCAGTCCATCAGCTTCATAAATATTGAAGAAAATTCAACCACTTACTCTCTGAGATCAGCCAGAACCACCAGCACATCAGCTTCATAAATATTGAGGAAAATTCAACCACTTACTTCCTGAGATCAGCCAGCACCATGAGCCCATCAGCTTCATACATATTGAGGAAAATTTGACCACTTACTTCCTGAGATCAGCCAGCACCACCAGCCCATCAGCTTCATAAATATTGAGGAAAATTTAACTCCTTACTCTCTGAGATCAACAAGCACCACCAGCCCATTAGCTTCATAAATATTGAGGAAAATTCAATCACTTACTCTCTGAGATCAACCAGCACCACCAGCCCATGAGCTTCATAAATATTGAAGAAAATTCAACCACTTACTGCCTGAGATCAGCCAGCACCACCAGCCCATCAGCTTCATAAATATTGAGGAAAATTCAACCACTTACTTCCTGAGATCAGCCAGCACCACCAGTGCATCAGCTTCATAAATGTTGAGAAAAATTCAACCACTTACTCTCTGAGATTAGCCAGCACCACCAGCCCATCAGTTTCATAAATATTGAGGAAAATTTAACTCCTTACTCTCTGAGATCAGCCAGCACCACCAGCCCATTAGCTTCATAAATATTGAGGAAAATTCAATCACTTACTCTCTGAGATCAACCAGCAGCACCAGCTCATCAGCTTCATAAATATTGAGGAAAATTCAACCACTTACTCCCTGAGATCAGCCAGCACCACTAGCCCATCAGCTTCATAAATATTGAGGAAAATTCAACCACTTACTTCCTGAGATCAACCAGCACCACCAGCCCATGAGCTTCATAAATATTGAGGAAAATTCAACTACTTACTCTCTGACATCAACCAGCACCACCAGCCCATGAGCTTCATAAATATTGAGGAGAATTTAACCACTTACTGCCTGAGATCAGTCAGCACCACCAGCACATCAGCTTCATAAATATTGAGGAGAATTTAACCACTTACTGCCTGAGATCAGCCAGCACCACCAGCCAATTAGCTTCATAAATATTGAGGAAAATTCAACTACTTACTCCCTGAGATCAGCCCATGCCACCAGCCCATTAGCATCATAAATATTGAAGAAAATTCAACCACTTACTGCCTGAGATGAGCCAGCACCACCAGCACATCAGCTTGATAAATATAGTGGAAAATTCAACCACTTACTCTCTGAGATCAGCCAGCACCATCAGCACATCAGCTTCATAAATATAGAAGAAAATACAACAACTTACTTCCTGAGATCAGCCAACACCACCAGCACATCAGCTTCATAAATATTGAGGAAAATTCAACTACTTACTTCCTGAGATCAGCCAGCACCACTAGCCCATCAGCTTCGTAAATATTAAGGAAAATTCAACTACTTACTTCCTGAGACCAGCCAGCACCACCAGCCCATCAGCTTCATAAAGATTGAGGAAAATTCAGCCACTTACCAACTGAGATCAGCCACCACCCCGAGCCAATCAGCTTCACAAATATTGAGGAAAATTCAATCACTTACAAACTGAGATCAGCCAGCACCACCACCCCATCAGTTTCATAAATATTGAGGAAAATTCAACCACTTACATGCTGAGATCAGCCAGCACAACCAGCCCATCAGCTTCATCAAGATTAAGGAAAATTTGACTACTTACTTCCTGAGATCAGCCGGCACCACCAGCCCATCAGCTTCATAAATATTGAGGAAAATTCAGCCACTTACCAACTGGGATCAGCCACCACCCCTAGCTAGTCAGCTTCACAAATATTGAGGAAAATTTGACCACTTACTTTCTGAGATCAGCCAGCACCACCAGCCCATCAGCTTCATAAATATTGAGGAAAATTCAACCACTTACTCTCTGAGATCAGCCAGCACCACCAGCCCATCAGCTTCATAAATATTGAGGAAAATTCAACCACTTACCAACTAAGATCAGCCAGCACCACCAGCCTATCAGCTTCATAAATATTGCAGAAAGTTCAACCACTTACTGCCTGAGATCAGCCAGCACCATCAGCTCATCAGCTTCATAAATATTGAGGAAAATTCAATCACTTACTTCCTGAGACCAGCCAGAACCACCAGCCCATCAGCTTCATAAATATTGAGGAAAATTCAACCACTTACAAACTGAGATCAGCCAACACCACCAGCTCATCAGCTTCACAAATATTGAGGAAAAATTCAACCACTTACTGCCTGAGATCAGCCAGCACCACCAGCCCATCAGCTTCATAAATATTGAGGAAATTCAACCACTTACCACCTGAAATTAGCCAGACATTAAAATATATCTTAGGTTAATTTGAGCATAAATGAAAATATTACTGACATCCTACCAATAAAAAATTATTCTCATCATATATCCAGGATCATAAATTTACATACTGCCAATATAATTTGCATCTTTTTCAATTGTTCAGGAAACCATATATATTTTTGAAATTCCTGTGCAATGATCCAGTTATCACACCTACAACTTTACAGCCAATAACTAACACTTACTTTTATCACCTCATCCAATTCTTTCATCACCCCAAAAAAATTGTCTTCTGTTTCTAAACTAAGCATCCAAGCTTTCAACCATTTCTGAATAATATTGTTGATAAAGGTTTCCAATGGAATAGTGCAATATTCCTGTTTCTCTGAAGCAGAAAAGATCATTCTGAGGTGATGAAGCCAATGCTGACAGCTGTACAGGAGAGCTTCAAGTATATCCATCATATCTGAACTGTTGGCAAGGCTATCCATTATATGAATGCAGTGCAGAAGAATGGCCTGATGCTGTACAGCACCTACTGCATGTTGTTGAGAACGAGTCTCATCTGCAAGAAAGTCACCAAGGGATGCATGATAAGGCAAGATAAATTGTTCATCATAAAGTGGGATTTTCAGTATTGCCTTGTATCCACGAAGGGCAATCCTGATTTGTGCTGGAATAAGCTTCATAAGATCTCCAAGTGCCTTGATAGAAAGTGGTTTCTTTAGATAAATAATGGTTGCCAGAACAGCTCTATGATTTTCTCCTTTAGCAGCTGATAGAACATAGTGATAGATCGAGTCAAGACCAGCATGGATCTTCATGACTTTCTGCAGCTTGCTCTGTGGAGTATGATCATCATAATCTCCCACAAATCTAAGGAGAGTTGAGATATAAATAAAGATCCCTTCAGATTTCTCCACCACCAGATCTAATTCATCATCCGATGGCCATGCAGTATCTTGAATAATGTCATGATGCTGGCTGCAGATCTCTGCAAAGCCAGTGACACAGACTTTCCTGATATCCTCTCTTGCATCAAAGTCTTGCAATAGAAGATGATAAACCTTGCTCCGAGCTGCAGGAAGCTTGAACTCGGATTCAATTTGATGCTCTGGCCGACTGGTCAGAAGGAATCGAAGGCAAAGAGTCAACGGATGCAATAAAGACAGTCGGGTGAACAGGTTGACCAGACGTTTCTGATCCTCATGGCTATCGCATTCGTCTATACCATCTATAATAATCACAACCCGCAGATAAGCTCCAGAGAGACTGGCAAGAGGGCCAATAACCAGCTTCTGAAACTGATTTGCAAAATTGGTTGACATGATTGAAGGATTATCAGTGAATGCTTTCTTGATAGACGGTGTAAGTGCTTTGACGGAACATGCCAACTGATATGCGAGTGTTGGAACAACTTTCGATAGGCTCGTACGACCTTCCTTTCCGCGGGAGAAAAAGAATGTCAATGGGAACCATCCGCGTTTTATACAATCTTCAGCGATTGTGTGAGCAATTGTTGATTTTCCAGTTCCAGCGTATCCCGAAACCCAGCAAATGGGTCGTCCAGTATCATCCCCAGCCCAGTTTTGAATGTTCCCGATGACACGAACTCGAGTACCTTCCTGACAGATGGAGGCATGCTGCTGCTCTCGCTCGCTGGAGTTGTATATGGCATTCGGGGAAATTTGTGGCTGTAACAACTCGACAGCGGAGGGCGCTGTAGTCCACAAATATTTGTTACGTCATTGGGTATATAACTATAGATTTAGACGACGTACGTTTTGCACCATAGATGTTTCCAGCGATGAAGCTACCGCCTGAGATCTCGAAGTTCCTACTTCGATTGAAGAGCGAGTTTGATGCATCCATTAAGCAGGACCTTGGATAGCAGAAAAAAAGTTAGTTACACTGTAGATATAGTCAAACTGAGGTGTGGGTCGATGGTAAGAGCCAGAGGACAGAGTACGCAGTGCGTCTAGAATCTACATCTTGATCGATAAGCACAACATAACTGATGTGACGCGAGCATACGTGACATTGAGTCAGATCCTCAAGATCACGAAAAGATGGACAAAAGTTACTCTGCACATCGTCCTCTTTACCGTCCTCGACACCGTTCACGATGGCCGCCATCTAAAATCTGATCCTTGTCGCTCCCGATCTCCCGGCCAAATACACTATTGGAAGAATAACTCAGTCAATGTAGAATAGACTTTATTTAGTAGCTAACCTATTGGAAGAATAACTACGAGATAATTAGTCAGTCGAATAGAAATAAGACAATAAGCTCTCACCTCAATCAATGTAGAATAGACTGAGGTGATCCTAAGTAATTACGAAGTATAAATACTAAAGAAACCGTAAAGATACTAATGCAGAATTCTAAAGTAGACTGCAACGTTAGAATAAATAGCATAGCTTCAACCACAAAAATGAACAAAATACAACGCATAGCGGAGCGCTGAATGCTAAGTCCAAATAGATGATCTGCGAGTCCACTAATAGTCCGTGTGGCCCGCATAATATGCAGACGGCAGTTCGTAATTCCAACATACAACACCCCTGCCGCCTCCACTTCCCGCCTCTTGGCGTCCCACCCCGCCGGACATCGCACGCTCCTCCCCGTTGGCCCCGCCTACCTCAACCACCTCCGCCTCTCCTTGCACCACGCCCACTCCTTCGCCTCGCTCGACAAGCACCTCGCTGCCGAGCAAGAGCGGCTCGGCGCCCTAAACGCCGATGCCCTCCACGCTGAGGACGACCTCGGCGTCGACAACGAGGAGGAGCCGGAGGATCTTCTCGCGCTAGACCCCAGGGAGCAGAAAGTGTGTCCTCTTCCCTCTCTCTTTCTCCCCCCCTCCTGACATCCTCCCAGGAACAAGACCACTACGCCGTGCTCGGTCTCTCGCACCTGCGCTTCAAAGCCTCCCCCGAGCAGATCAAAATCGCGCACCGCAAAAAGGTGCTCAAGCATCACCCGGACAAGAAGGCGTCTTCCATCGCCGCCCCGGATGCAAAGGATAATTCGCTCTTCTTGACGGGCGTCAGTCAGAACACGAACGACAATGCCTTCTTCAAGTGCATCCAAAAGGCACACGAGGTGCTCGCCAATCTCGAGAAGCGCCGCCAGTTCGACTCTGCCGACCCCGAGTTCCTCGAGAAGGAGGAGTCGTTCCCGACTGTGGCAGATGCCAAGATGTGTGCGCCCGTTTTCCCAGAATTTTTTTTTTCGCTGATAATATCCATTCACCCTTCCCCAGGCAAAGAACTTCGACTTCTTCCGTACTTTCACGCCCGTCTTCGAGCTCTACTCCCGTTTCTCGCGTACCCAGCCCGTCCCCGGCCTCGGCGCTGTCGACGCCTCCAAGGATGAGGTCGAGCGCATCAAGCAGCAAGAAAAAGAGGCGCGCGAAGCGAAGAAGCGCGCTCCCACCCCGGGAACGCCCGCGAAGAAGACCAAGGCGGAGGAAGAGGCAGATAAGAAGGCCTCGGAGTAGGAGGAGAAGCGGGAGGAGGAGGAGGAGGAGGAGGAGAAACGGAAGGAGGAGGAGAAGTTGCGTTTGCGGTTTCTCTTTTCCGTCAAGCTGTCATGCTTCTTTCGTCGTCGTTTTCTTTCTCCTTCGTCGTTGTCTTCCTTCCTTCGTCGTCTTTTTCACAGTCGCCTACATACCCTCCTACTCCTCCATGTCTCCTTTCACTGCACTCTGTTTTCATCTGCCCTTTCCCTTCCATTGTTATTCATCTTTCGTCACTCTTATTATCTTGTCATCTCTTCCCTCCTCTTTCCACGTCACCCTTTTCGTCTCACTACCCTCATCATTCCCATCACACCTTCCCCTCATCTCCATCGTTCTCATTGGAGTTCATTTCCTTCTCTTCGTCCCCGTTCTTTCACTGTCCTCTTCCTATCATCGTCCATCTGTTTCATCTTCACCCTCCGCATCTCATCGCCTCTTTGTTCAATCCCCCTTTTTTTCCTCATCTCCACCTCCTTTCTTCATGTCGCCTTTATTCTCCTCTTCGCACTCCCTTCCTTCTCATCGCCCTCTTCCCTCTCTTATCCCCCTTCCTTCCCACCTTCCCCTCCAACTCATTTTATTTTCTTCCCATCGCCCTTTCTTTTTCCCACCCACTTTCCTGTAATCGACCTTTTCCTTTCCATTACCCTCTCCGCCGCCCTCTGTCTTCCAATCAAACTTTTACCCTTTTTCTTGCAATCGCCCTGTTCTCAATACCTCTTTCCTTTCACTGCCCTCTTCCTTCTCACCCACTCTTCGTTCTCATCGCTCCCCTTTCTCATCGCCTTTCTCTTCTTTCACTCTTCCCCCTCACCGTCCTCATCATTTCCATCATCCTCTTCCTTCCTTTCCCATCTCCTTCCCTTGCATGCATATTTTCCCTCCCGTCTGCATCCTCATTTTTTCATGCACCTCTTGCTTTCCATCCTCTTTCTTCGCATTGCCCTCTTCTTTTTGATTCCTCTTCCTTCTCGCCCTCCTTCTCCTGTTCGTCCTCCTCGTCCCCCTCCTTTTATCGCCCCATGTTTCTTAAGGTCGAACACGACAGTTAAAATGACACCGTGTTTTGAAGTCTTGAGTCTACCCGTCTACCCATAACTTGTTGGGCTGCGCACCATACCGTATTACGGGTACGGCCGTATAGTTTACGGATGGAAATGGGTTTAATTTTCGCATACCCGTGCCGTATACGGGGTTCTTTTAATGCTGAACGGTACGGTACAGTATAAAACACGGTATGTACGGCCGTCTATATGGTATATTATATGTAGGTTGAGACAATATAAAGGCAAAGAGCAATGTAATGAGACTAAAAGGGAAAGGAAATCAGAAAGTTAATATAAGTAAAGCGGTTAGTAACGATGAAACTTCGTTTTGATCTTCTCTCGAGCCATAACCAGTTTCCTCTTGACTAACATAAGCATCCGGATTGTCTCTGGCTTGAGGCTAGCACGACATAGTGAAATTGTGCTGTGACTTCCCGAAAAAACGCGTTTGACACCAACTGCTGACCCTATGACAAAAAATGACAATCACATATAGTTTTGAGGATCGATCTTGAGCGTGGCCCCGCGGTACGAACGTTCGCCTCACTGAAGACGACGCCAGACTTATCAACATCACCTGGGGGAGAGAAGGGCTGCCCAGGGAGAAGGGGCAGCATGATGCTGAGGTCTCGTCCGTGCGCGACATCGACCTCGGTGAGGGTGCGCTTGTGGTAGGTCCGCTCAGGGGACGAATCGATGTCATCCTCGTGCTCTCCCTCCAGTCTGCATATCCATCACCGACGGCGGGACTTTCTTCCCTATATCACGCCCAGAGCTCACGAGTATGTCATTCACGGCGCCGTACTCCAGGACCCCAGACTCCTCTATCGCCGTGCCCTTCTCCGCTCCCAGCCAGCACGAAAGCAGCTTCTCCCGCGTCAGGCACTCCTCGTAGCGCATCCACCTGAATGCGTCTTCGCTTTGGACCGGTTGTCATCGATCAAGCTCCGCAGCGATATTAGGCGGTATGCACCCAAATTGCGCTTTTCGTCACCTGCAAAGATTGCAGCGCCCCCAGCAGCGGCGCTCGCAGCGCGCAGCTTCCTCCTGAGCAAAAGGTGCGCAAGACAAAGCACTGCGAATAAGATGCAGCAGCCTCATCTCCGATTCATTATTGAGAGCGATGAGCGTTACCCTGGAGGCATTCGACGAGCGCCCTGTCCCGCAGCCGCCGAGTTAAACAACCGCTGATGCCGGTAGTAGCCGAAGACACTCTCGCCAAACCACCAGCCCCTTCTCTGTCCCCGACTATGCTGCTATTGACGTCCTTCAACTGACGAACTACGCAAACCACAGCTTCGAGTGTCGTGGATGCGAAGTGCCTCAGCACAGCGCAGAAGGCACCTCTTAGTCGAGCCGTAGTTGCCATTCCAACTGCATTGTGGTAGACGAGAAAAACCATTCTTGTGGGTTTCTTCCAAACGCAAAGGAAGACGCCTCTGCGAGGAGAAGGTGCATAGGCAGTATCTCTAACTCGACTTGAGACCGGTGTCAGGAGAAGACCGGGAGGAAATGGAGTGAACGAGTCGCGCACCCAATTTCTCGCCATCATCGCACGCATCCTTCTCAACAGTGTCGCCTACGGTGCTTTTCCACACGGCATTCATCGTCATCACTACGACTGTTCCCCTCCATGCCCATGCCGTCGAGTTCGAAATCTTTGCCACGACAAAGGCCTGCGGGCAGAATATGAGCGACAATGCGCCAAACAGAAATAAGTGAACGTACTCATAGATAGCTCTGCATGACGTCAATAATGCACTTTGAATAGTTGTGTTAGAGCTTGAAGTGGTGCACCGTCGTAACGGCCGGACTTCGCGCCCAGTGCAAGGAG
>JASFDH010002652.1:0-10317 GCA_036937195.1 Nidularia pulvinata | reverse complement strand
GTCCCCAGTGTAGAACAATGCATGGACACCCTGAAACGAGCCCGAGAAGAAGCCGCAGCAATGCATGAACTCGCTCAACAAATGGTACTATGACGAAACTGGAAGAACTTCAAACCCTTTGCCATTGGGCAGAAGGTTTGGCTAGAAGCAAAAAACCTAAAGCTTCCATACCAGACACGGAAACTTGCCCTGAAACGCGAAGGACCCTTTGTCATCAACCAAGTACTCAGACCTTTGACGTACAAGTTGAAGCTTCCTGGACAATGGCAAATCCACCCTATCTTCCATGCAGGACTTCTTACCCCATATCAGGAAAATGAAGCACACGGACCAAACTTCACTGAACCACCTCCTGACCTGATCGATGGAGCTGAAGAATATGAAGTCAAAGCGATCATAGGACATCGGAAATGAGGACAAGGCATGCAATACCTCGTGAAGTGGGTTGGCTATCCCATGGCCTCAAACAAATGGCTAGCGGAATCGAATCTCCGAAACTCCCCAGACATCCTACAAGGATATAAAGAGAGGAATCGATTGCTGTAGAAACCAGACAACAGCATAACCGCCATCTTCTACCTCAGAAACCAACATGTCCCAGAATGCACAGACCTCCTCTTCTTCTTTCACCACCGCCCCTTCCCAGACGCCTTTGACCTTCATCAAGTGCCGAAACATGCTTGACAATCGCAGCATGGATGTTCACGTGATCCGAAACATCTCCCGCTCCGAAAATCCTCCCCTCATCTCACTTGTCCACATACTACACTCCCAACAAGACCAACTTGGGTGACTAAAGGCACTTATCAAAGCACACAAACAGGACATGGACAAATCCCTAGAATCTGCTATAGAGAGCGGATTATGGGACTATATCAAAACCGACGAGACAGGTACCAGAAGGATCTCACCACATCCTTATCCAACAACCTCTCATTGACGACCCAGCCCTGTTCCCAAAGAAGAGCCCACTACCTCGACATTTGCCGAGTTACACAGGTCTAGAAACCCGCATATCAGAAAGGCACTACGCGGAAACAGCGCGAGAAACCTGGTCTGTTTCTTCTGTAACAGAACAGGACATTTTCAACTGAACTGTGCCCACTACATTTGCAGGATATGTCAATGAACAGCTCCAGGACATTATCCGTCCAAATGTCCAGAGAAGAATTATAATGGTCCCGAACAGTACAATGGCAATTACAACTTCCCTGATGACGCTGTTGCCAACATGACTGGAGAACCATACCATTAAATTCAAGTTCAGAGAACTTGACCATAACAGGGGGGTAATGTTACAAGGCTTTCCATAACGAGTAACCTGCTATGCGACATCTTTTTCTTTATTTAGAACAATGGTCATATGAGTAGCTATACTTAGTCTAGCCAACGACAACAGTAGTTATACTTAGTACATTGCACACAGACCACCATAGTTTACTATAAGTAGCACTTTGTACTCTGTTCTTGTTCTTTAGCTTGACCTAGGCAAATATAGCCTTACTTTCATCTCTGCTTAAGTCCCTTGAACCCAGAACAACTCAAACCTCTTAGACCTAGTCTAGAGGCTCCTCAGAACCTAAGCTTCTCTTAGACAGAGACTTAGCAACTCAACAACTGTCCTGTCCAATAGGAAGTGTGTCTATACATCGAACCCAAGAACTTAATACATGGTTTCACCACTATTAGACCGAACTAAGAACCAACAAACTTGCTTTGAACCTACGAAGGCTTAATTGCCGTAACACAAGTACTGCTAACAGGAGTATTACCACAAGTATTAGCAGGAGTATTACAAGCACTTGATCGGCCTCATGCAGGAGCCTTAGAGCCCCTGCCAGTAGCCCTAGATCCTTTCAGAGGCATGGCACTGCAGAGCAGGGTCGTGAGGGGGGAAAGAATGGCCTGGGAAGACCAAACTAACATGATATGTCATAGACAACAGCTGAGTTTCAATATATTTATTAAAAATAACACAGATACTAAAATAACCCGCATAACCGCGGGTAAGCGCTCAATTTTATCCGTATCCGTCACAGCTCATCCGGATAAGCAACCCGTGCCCTTACCCACGGTTAGGGCCGATCCATGCTAGTCCCTACTCTCATCAATGGGCGCATGCTCGGTCTTGGGGCCTCTTCTCCACCTGCACTGTATCCTGCTTCATCCCTGCCCTCGATGTCTTCCTCCACATCGGCGTCCTCAGTAGCTTTAGCTTTCCCCTTCCCCTTCCCCTTGCCTTTTGTGCCCTCGCCCTTCCCTCGCCCAGCTCGTGTGATGGGAGCCGTCTTACCTGTAAGGCGATCGATCTTATCCATTGCCTCTTCAGATGCTGGTGTTGACGCGATGGTGAGTGGCAGGGCCATCTCTTGGTCGGCTGAGAACCCGGCGGCAAGGTGCTTGGGCTCCTTTTGTTTAGGCTGCAGGCGCACTTCCTTGAAACAGATTCGCTGCTCTGTGTTAGCAATGTGTACGATGGAGCGTTTGTTACGGTCTGTTTCGTCTGCGTGGGTGGAAGGGGGTGTGAATGCGGGCTAGGGCGGAAAGGAAGGGGGAGTGTACCTTTGTCGTCGGTGAAAAGCAGCTCCGTGCCGAGGAGAGAGTCGTGGTGGCCTTTCAGGACAGTTCCAGATAGCTGGAGGAAGGGTGTGGGTGTGTCTAGTCCCTGTGATACGCGTTATTTTGACGATTGTGGATTTAGAAGCAAGACGCGACTCACGATGAGCCGGTACGCAGACGAGCTTGGGACGAGCGTGGGCTCGATGCTACCGAGATCTAGTGTGACATAACACACTTCTTCGTCCGAGTCGTAGTCTTCATCAGGGCCAAAGGCCTCCACCTGCTTGTAGCCGGGGCACAGCGACGAGGGGCAAGACATGCTCGTTTAAGCGAGCGTGCGAAAGCCGAGGTAGTGGGGTGTTTGGTGCCGGGGATTGTGCCAAATAACACTTTTTCACTGTTTCTCACAGTCATGACAGTGGAAAGGCTAACGTTCATAAAAGAGTTTCCTATTGTATTATCCTGGTGCTAGCTATATCTCTTTATTCGCTTTCCCAGTTATATTTGGTCTAGCAATCTGATGATTTTATTGGATTTTCAATAAATCTCTATTCATAGAATTAGTGCATCCTTTTGCAAGTCTAGAATAATAATGTCCAAGTGTATGTAAAGGATCTCGTGAATACTGATATCTCTATGTCCATAATAATGTCCATGTTCTTTTTTCATCCCTTTCATTCCATTCAAGTCTATTCTTGCCTTTGGAAAATCAGAGCGCACTATTACTATAATTCGATTTCATTTCAACGTCTGGCTTCCGTTGAGCAGATTTTGCTGCAAGGAAGATACCAGGGTGCACGAAGTTTAGAGCATACATCGCCAGTACGACCATTCCTCCATCTAAAACGTCTGTAATTATAGCTGTGAGCCGCATCCTATTAGGCCACAGGCAAAAAAATGAAACGCACTAAAATACACTTGCGTCGTGATGACTCGCCCAGTCCAACCATCCGCGAGCTCTATCGTACGATATATGGCTCTATATAGAGCTTTTATCAGCTTCATCTCATTCAGATGAGCTTATCAGTGAAGGTAACATACCGGATGAAAAGGAATAGGGTGCTGAATCCCAGCGCGATACTCATAAGCCTGAGTCGAGCATTCATTGCCCCGCGCATTTCCTGGGAGTTATCTACTAACGTTCTCTCGGTATTTATTGGGCTGTTGGTGAAGTATCGTGCAAAAAATTCGATGGCACATAGGACATACGCCGTTATAGTGACTATTGTAGAGATCCCGTTAGGGTCAAATTTAGATGTAAGCTTTACTACAACATACCTGTCTGGAAGATGATACCACCTAGCATGACGTTTCCACCCTATTATATGGAGAATAAGCCCAAAATTCTTCAGTAAAAAAAAAACCAACACTCACAATGGCTGGATTTCCATTATTTGACGCAGCTGAGGACGCCAAGCCTCCACCAATACCTTGTATCAATAGCGATATGACGTCCTGATGAATTAAATTTGACTGTCAGGAACACACTGTGAACAATTAGATATGTACATAAACTTACACAGGTGCAGAAGATAATAGTATCTGTAAATAATAGCCGTTAAGAACAAATCTGCGGCATCAGATGAGTAACGTACACCACTTGGGACTCAGACGACTATATGCCGGACCAAGTCTCCCGATGATTCGACCGAGGATAACAAAATTTGCCGCGACAAGGGGCGTGGGCGCAAGGATGGTGGCAGTAATCCTACACCATAGTTTGTTTAGATTGAGTCATTGAACTAAAGGGACTCGAAAGTAAAGTAAAACTCACTGAATAGTGAATGGCAGCGAATTGTTCGGAGAGATACTCGACCATAACCTCGCAGCCCACCCAAGGACCTCCATTACACCGCAGAGACAGATAGAGGGCAGAATCCACCACATGCGGAAGTAGAACGCTTGTCCTGTGTGCATTACTATATAAATTCATTAGCCATGTGTTTTTCTTTGAGAACCCCGGGTGATTTAACGAACAGGAAGAAATAGAGAAGAGTACGACGAAGAGGATACATATCCATTCTGTAGGGACATATCCATAGGGTGTGCCGGTTCCATGGTGTTTATTTTGGGTAGCTCTAGCATACACATCGAGCAGAGAAGGGGATTCTGAGTATGACACGTCAGTGGGAGCTTGCAATATGACACTCGGCGACTAGGAGGCTCACCGAGAAACATGACTTGAGAAAAGAGCGACAAAGAAAGAAAAAAACTGAAGGGTGACTCTTATGTTTCTTGTTGTGATGCTCGGAAGACTTTATATGGTGCTCTACCCAAATGAGTAGGTTCAGCTTCAACTGCGGAGAACTGCCCCTCCGCCTCAAGCTGCCATTCATTTCGCGGAAACAATGCAGTTATGGATGTGGCAACCGAGCGTTCCGGACGATAATATCAGCCCTGCTCAAGCTTAGAGGTGGGGACTGCGGATGCGCAGCGTTATTTCCGGGGGGTATCAATAGAGCTGTTCGTAGAGCGATTCTTACCAAGTGACAAATATATCTTCAGAGTCAAGCATAGCCTTCCAGTGATGCGAAGCGCTGCCGAGAAAGGCGAAATCTTGGCTGTATTTCAAGTTACATTGTGAGAACGATAGCTGAGCAATTTCAGCACCACGAAAAGGCAGTAGTCTACTGCAACTACCTATTAATTTTCCTAAACTCATCTCACGGGGCGTCTTCTAGTCGCTCTACTCCAACCGCCATCTTGAGACGCGATTTCCAGCCTACTGTGTAATGGTTGGTCGGCATCTCATCGCCGACTATAGCTATAGTTACTATCAACCCAAACGGAGTTAGAGGACCCAGCTGGCGTGAATGAAATCGTTTACAAAGAAATGTTGGGTACATTTACCTGTTCGTTATCTCTTTTTGAGGATATGGCCTTCCTCGAGTAAAAGATAGTGCTGATCGACTGTATATACTATTGCAATCGGCGCACTGCGCAGCAACTTTCTTTTTCGGGTGGAAAATATTTGAGCTCCGGGGAGAAGGGAAATAATGAAGTGAAGCATCAAAAAAAAAAAAAACAATGCCAATGAACATTGCCAAGAACGTAGGTCTCAGGTCCTCAGGATGATGGTGCCTTCAATCGCAGTGGGCCTTGGCAGGTCCTCGATCGCAGGGACACCTTACGTAAACGCACCGAGTGTTAGCAATAGATGCCGCAGTCAAACAACACTGCCTTCGCTTGTGACCTGCGCATTTCAAAGACTTAAACCGAGTCGATCGTGCCCTGATATCGCCAGCCTCCATGAGTATACACCCTCCTCACTGCCTGGCTGCTCGATCACGCTGGGAATATGCATGTTCTCATTAGCTTTCTCATGACACAGGGTAGGTGGATAATGTAATCTCATAGGATCTCAGTTGTAGAGTTTTCTCTCTCAACTAGAAGGTGCATCCACGACCTCTGTACGCGTAGTAGCGCTACGCGACAGATCGCCGGTCTCCTCTTGGGAGAGTTATGCACGACGGGGGGAGCTTATGGCCTTAAAAATACTGTCTTTTGTGCTCTAGAACTACACAGACGATTGTGTGCATCCTCCCTTCCATTAAAAATGCGTCATGTCATCAAAAATATGCTACGCATTTGATCTGAAGGTCTACCACGGTGTGATATATTCACCCCTGAACTCTCAGGTTAGCTGACATAGTCATTTTTATATGCTCGCTTAACAACCTTATTTTTTCCTTATTTTTTCTTCTCTTCGGTACTCTGAACGCTGTGCATCCACCGTATTTTCCTTAAATTCGGATGTGCCTGGTAACATAAACAAAACCTTCACGGTTTCCACATCACGGCATTGTGCAACGCAAAAGACCGCACTTCTCTCTTCTACATTCTACCCATATTTGGATTAGCCTCAGACACAAACAGATAGATTACTATCTCTATCTATCTAAAAGTCATAGCACCTTCTAGTGTATTAGACATTGCGATACGTGATCCCCGGGCCTGTTTCACAATCACAATATCTATATCGCCTGCCGCAGCCGCACTTGAGAGTGGCGATGTCCCATGTATTTCCTACACATTTAGACTGGCGTGCTGCTTCAGGAAAGACATCACTAGCTCTTTCTTATTCAAGTCGATAGTAAGGACGAGCGGTGGCGTTTGATGTCTCTGCACACGAGTGGCCAGCTAAGAATTGCGAACCACGGGATACCTCAAGATGGCTATATCGTCGCGAATTATTGCCACCCCACGATCTGGTAGTGGATACATTTAAGAGAGAAGCCTTTTTCTGTTGTAGCTAACAGCTGTTGGGCATGAAACCAGTAGAGGGCCAGTGAGATTATTTTCAAATAAGAAGTTTAAATTTGAATTGGAGCTTGAGAGAGATAAATAGAAGACTGCGCAAAGTCTTAGTTTCAATACCTACAACAGGAGGTATTACGCCACACTATGAAGCACTGCTCCGTACTAAATATTACCCCACAGAGAGCATTTTTTGTGCACGAAAAGCACTGAGCCACTCACGTTCTGAACAGACGGCGAAAGCAGTACAAGCACAAGGGAGAAGTTGAAAGACTCACGAGAGTCGTATCCCAATCACATCGGTCATGATATTTTAGAATGTGTATGGGAGCTGGAGAAATGAAGCAAGCCGGGCGATAATTCGAGTATGTATTTTAATAATAATAAAAGCAGGCAACGTGATAAGGCCGATCAAGCTGGTGCGTTGTTAAATTTCAAGATGCGACTTGGATACGACACGAGATTTTCACGACCGGCCCGGGTGCTGGGGTATTTGGCGTCGGGGATGGTACCAAACAACACTTCCGCAAATTTTCTCACAGTCTGTTTGCGAACCGACGTCACTGCCGCCAAACTTCGTTGTGTATACTGGTCCCTTCCTCCCCGTGGTCACTGTATGTCCTTTACGCCCACCCTCGCTCGCCTCGCCGGAAATCCCAAGGCCTCCTCCAAGAAATGGATCGCGCGCCAGTTCCGTGACCCATACGTCAAAAAGCGCCTCTCCGACCCCGCCGCGTACCGCTCGCGCTCGGCGTTCAAGCTCCTTGAGATCGATGACCAGTGGGGTGAATTCCTCATAAAGCCCGATGTAAAGGTTATCGTAGACCTTGGAGCTGCGCCTGGGGGGTGGAGCCAGGTCGTGGCAGGCAAGCTGGGGTGGGGGACGGAGGCGACGAAGCTACCTACGGGCGGGCTGGATTATGGGGAGAAGAGCGCACCGGCGTTGGAGAGGAAGGGGACGTGGAGCATGCCGGTGCAGAAGGAGGAGGAGGCGTTCGACCCGCTGAATGTGGACGACATGGATGTGGAGACTGGTGCGGGCGTGCAAGGGCGCGGGACGATCGTGGCGGTCGATCTGCTAAGGGTGCAGCCGATCTACGGTGTGCACGCGATCCAGGGGGACTTCCTCGCGTGCGCGACGCAGCAGCGGCTGCATGATATGCTGAGTGTGCGCGGGAACATGGACGGGAAGGTTGACGTTGTACTGTCGGACATGGCGGCGAATGTGACGGGGAACCGGGCGAGCGATGCGGAAGCGAGCTTGCAGATCTGCGAGGAGGTATATGATTTTGCGAGGATGCATTTGAGGATGTGGAACGAGATTGGGAGGAAGAATGGGGGGGTATTGCTGTGCGTGCAATCTTTTCCTTCTCTTGTGTTCTGGGGATTGAAGCCGCGGGTTTGCTGTTACAGGATGAAGCACTTCGCGCATCCGTACCTCCAGAAATTCAGGATGGAGGTCTTGCAGCCCAATTTCCGTGACGTCAGATACATCAAGCCCGAGTCAAGTCGCTCTGATTCGAGCGAGGGGTACTTCCTCTGTCGAGGCTTTCTGGGACTCGACACCGTGTGATGCTGCACGCGGAACGGCTCTCCGAATTACCCAGCCCACAATGCGCCTGTCGAGTCATGTTGTATCGCGTGGAGTCCGTGCGTGAGGACTGCATCTACAGGGTTATTCAGTGCCCCACTATTTGCACAGCAATCCCCCCGCACACGCCTCAAGGCTTCATCCATCAGCCATGGCGCACTCACGTCTTCCTAGGAGGTGCACCACTCGCTATACTCGTAGTACTGCACGATACCCGCCGCTCATACTTAGACTCACACGATCACTCAGTGTAATATTTCCACTTGTTCTAATTTATGTGGGCAATATGGCATACACAGAAATACATGTCAAGAGTCACGATAAAGATAATGAGGTAGCACGCCGACGATGGCAATGATGCATAGGATAGTACAATGCGTGAGGGCGCTGATGTGGCACTGAGAAAGGGTCTGTATATGCTGTGGAAGAGGGCTCACCAGGGGGACATGGGGGCCGGTAGGAGGCACTTAGGCACCAAAACCGTAGAGCGTGCGGCCGGAGCGCTTGAGGGCGTATACAACGTCTAGGGCGGTAACAGTTTTGCTGTGGATTGTATGATGAGCTTAAGGTCAAGGCACATGAATGGATGAGGTGAGCTTACCGCTTAGCATGCTCAGTGTAGGTAACGGAGTCGCGAATGACGTTCTCGAGGAAAATCTTGAGGACCCCGCGCGTCTCTTCGTAAATAAGTCCGGAGATACGCTTCACACCACCACGGCGGGCGAGGCGACGGATAGCGGGCTTGGTGATACCTAGGGAACAGGTCAGTGTTGGTTGGGATGGTGGAAAGGCGGATGGTGAAGAAAAAGGAGCTCACCCTGAATGTTGTCTCGCAGAATCTTGCGGTGGCGCTTAGCTCCGCCCTTTCCGAGTCCCTACACATCCATCGTCAGCACCAGTACCAACACATACTACCACCACGCGTGTCACGCCTCAACACAAGAAGGACGACCCACCTTTCCGCCTTTACCACGTCCGGACATGTTGCTAGTGTAGTAGTGGGATGGGGAGTGGGTATTGACGGCGACGAACCTTGACGAGGAGAGCGAATGGAGGAGGTGATGGTGATGGTAAGGGGTAGAGAGACGTTTGTTGATGGTGCGCGCCTTAATTACCTTTGTTGCGCGTTTGTTTGGCGGTATTGACGCGCTCTGTCACGGGGTATGGTAAACAACCCGGTCGCGCCGTGCAATGGACACCGTTTCTCTTCACTCGGCCAGGTTTATCGCCATTTCTACAGATTGCTCGCTTTCTATTGCTGCACATACTGCATAGGTACTCCGTCGCAACTTGGCATTGCTTACACCAATTTTGTCACAAGATTATTGATACCTTAAACATAGTCTCAGAATGGCTAATTTTGGCTTCTTATCGACGTTCCATGACTAATGAGGCTGGGCTCTGGGGATACCAGAAGTTTTACTCGCGGAACAGAAGCCTCATCAATTTATGCGACGGACTGCCTTCATATCCTTCCATAATATTACCAGCAAGCAACCGCTTCTTTGGAGAAAACCTATTCAGGCTGTCCTTGTGATTGCGGAAAGTGCACCGTGGTGATAGACGCCTTATCGATTTCTGTGGCAAGCTAATTACTTGCCCTTCGAGAACATTACAATCAACTCCTTCTTTGGCCTGAGCCCCACAGCAATTCATCAGAGGCCCCGATAGAGCCTTGCCCTTTTTCTCTGTGGGTCCCACGAGGACAGCGTGGCATGCGCGCTTCTTTGTGTCTTATATACAGCGCGGGGTCGTCCTTTCACTACGCCACACTACATATACGCTGTTTTGTTACGCTTGTGATGGCGACTTTGCAGAGCTTTGGGGAGATTATCGATCCTGCCGCTGCCATTGGTGCTATCCTGGGAAGCTACCCGTTCTCAGTGGGGCTCTTTAGGGAGTTGATTCAG
>JASFDH010002651.1:0-10320 GCA_036937195.1 Nidularia pulvinata | reverse complement strand
AGATAGAGGTATGTATATATTTTCATTTTATCCACTATTTATTCTCTCTAAATCTGGTGGATTTAGAAGCCAATGTTTGCAGTGTCTGGTGCCTTAGACCGCTCGGCCATATTGCCATGGATATAACAAGTAGAAAGTTTCATGACAACCACAATGATTTAACATGAATCTTTATCCATATCTGGAAATGCACGCTACCAAATGGATAACATGGATCAGAGAGAAAGCTTAAATACTTTTGCACTTGTCCAGGCCTGTTCGAATGTCCTAGTAGCATGAAGTGCCGGAATTTATTTGTATCCGTGGGTCACTGTTGAGGTCAACTTTCCCAAGTAAGTGTCATCCAAATTGCTTTGATAACCTGAAGCAAGAACGTTAAAAGCAGACCTCAGAGTTGATGCTAGCTAATGCCGACGTCTGTAACGCTGGCTGCTTGAAGGTAAGAGATGAAAGTCTCTAGCCCAGTAGATTAAAGCCTGCAGAAATGAGCTTCCGGTTGCCCACCTTCCAACAACTTCCAACGGTGATTACAAAGAAAGGCGTCTTGGAGTCACTTGTCTTGTAATATGACTCTCCATATGCCAGGGTGTCGCAAATTTTAAGTCGAGAGGAATTTGCTATATTGGATGCATCGCAAACTTGTATTGGCACTGCCAGCGCGGGTTATCGAGTAGGACTGAGAGATTTGCCACTTATCTTTGTATGAGATCGTTGGCATACTAACTTTGTTCGGATTCTATTTTTCCTTGTGGCGGTCGCGAGGCTCTAGCGGCTGTCTTCCATGTTGAAGTTGAAGATAGGTGGAAACTGAGAGAAAGCAGTTTGAACTTGTTTCGCAACGGCGTGTATGTGATGAAGGAACCGGTCGGCCCGGCTACTGCCAGGTCCGGTCCAAGGCTACAAAAGGTCGACTGCTTTTGGACTCAAGTGGCTTTCATCCTCTCCTTCATACCACCACCACACATCTCAGTGCAATGGCTCCTCTCTCCTACGCGACCTTCACTCCCTACCCTCTCAAGCTGAAGAATTTTTTCCATCGTTCCTCTGATACCTCTGCTACTGTGAATTCTGCTCCTTCCTTGCTGCATCTCGACCCCTGGGCTTACATCGCCCTCGCTCTCATCTTCTTCATCGTCTTCTTTGTTCTCTCCTATACGATATACAACTGCTGTGTCTCGGCTTCTGTAAAACACGAACCTATCCCTGAATATCAGTCTGCGCAAACGCCAGAGAAGCCCAAGAAGACCAGGAAGAGTGAGGCTGACAAGTGGAAGTCGACAAGTCAGGTAGGTGGCTGACGATGACAGGGACCTTCCTCACCACCAATCCTTACCCAGTCAACCTATTCAGCGCGACCTGTTATCCCGCGAGTCATATACAGCTTCTCTCCAATCAACGCCTGTCTCATCCTCTTTCAACCGATCATCCATCGACTCCTCCTTCGCCTTCGACCACTCCTCCGTCCGTACTCCCCCAAAAGTTCACGCATCTCGTTTCGCCTCGCACATGCCGCTGCTCCCTCTCAGCCCCAAGACTCCCACCCCAGTTTCTAGGTATGGGCATACTTGTCAGGCGCGCGGACCCCCGGCCCATCTCGACTTGCATAACATCCGCTTCGTCGCGCCGAAGAATCAGATCGTGATGTCGCCCTCTACTGTGATGATCTGGCAAGACCCGAAGTTGTCTCCTGTCCATAGTACTATCATCCCTCCGTCGCCCACCCAGGAGTCTCCTCTTAGGGCAGTTCAAGGTCGTCGCATCCCCTCCGACCGAGGACTCTAAAGCCTGAAGAAGACATCACCTGGTTTTGTGCTATTGAAGCCGTCGTATCTCTGAAACCGAGGACTCTGGAGTCAGAAGAAGAGGAAGGAACATTAACACGTCTCTGCTTTTAAACGAAGTGACTGTCGTCGGACCCAGGGTTATCACGCATGGAGAAGAACGACCGGCCGTGTCTTTGTTTCTCGGATAAAGTGACTGTCGACTCTACACTGCATGCTTGCTAGATCTGGAGACTCGAAGCGACTTCAACCAATGCTTATTTCTGATTATATCATACACGAACTACAGCTACAATACCAAGCATAATACCAAGAATGTTATCCCGAGATACGAGATACCCATAGGATACGAAGCAATACCCGGACCCTGTCACATACGCGAAAGGTGGCGAAACTATACCCAGTCGGGGATTTGGAAGGATGGAGAGGACGAGATACATAAATTAGTCTGTAGCGATTCGGAGAAGAACCGTTTCCTGTTTCAAAATAATTTCATACAAGAACTATACTGAGCGGAACGATGCCTTGGAAGTTTGGGGACTTGAACGACTCGAAAGCTACTGGGCCTGAAAGGACAACACGTGTGCATCGATAGTCTTGTTGGAACCTAAAAAAATTGGGACTTTGGACACCTTGCTATGAGTATTTGGTTATCTGCTATATCTCTTCTCGTTATATGTCGCCTCCTGGGCCTCTTTCGTCTGCCCCATGCCTACGTAACAACGTGAAAGGCTCTTCCATGCTTTCGCTAGCAGGGCGCGACGTTCACTGCCCTGAAGAGATCTGGCGAGTTTCACTGCCTGCTTCCCAGCGTCGAGAGCATTCTCATAATATGCAACTGCCGCGTAGGCCAAAGTCAAATTGATCAATGACTCAATGTGTCGAAGACGATAGGCGTGATCCGGTTTCATCTGCAAAAGGCTTTCGAGATGCTTGGTTGCTTCTTGGGCAGATACCGCTGCTTCCCAGGTATAGTTCATCTCGCTCTGAAGTCGGGATAAAGTATGCAGAGCAATCGCAAGATTGGACAGAATATCTTCAGAATTATGCTTGCTGAGAGCGTAGTGATATAAATCTCGGAGCTCCTTCACCATCCGTAAAGACGCATCGTCCTTCAGCCCAAGTGCATCTCGACACGCAGCTAAGCCAGATAACGATCTAGCAAGACTGACTGTGTTCCATACGCTCCTTTCCCTAGCCAATATCGAACGACGAATTTTAACTGCATCTTGTGCGAATGTTAAGGCGCCATGAACATCTTTAAGCTTCCTGCTACATATCGCAGCGTCATCCAGTGCAGTTGCGTACTCTGAGTCGTGCTTAGACTGCTGTGAATGGAGGTTGGCGAAAATACAAATCGCTTCTTGCAAAGCGAATGCCCCTTGTTGATAATCCTCTTGTTGCATATGGGTGCGAACAGAACGTGCGAGAGCCCGAGCCAGCTCGTAATTAAACTGTTTTGGATAGACGTACGCAAGCTTTCTAAAGAAACTGATGGCTTCGTAAACAGAGACAGCAGCGTCATAATGAAATTCCATAGCAGAATATATGTCGTGGGCGTCCTGAAGCGCGGTGGCAAGACCACTCATGAGCACACCAGGGTGTTTTTCCTCTAGCTGCCGGCGGATCCTAATGCATTCGTTGATGAACTTTAGTGCTTCTTGATGCTGTTTCGAATAATGCAAGCATTTCGAGTATGCGCTGAGTGCAGAGGCATACTCCAACGCATATATTTGTGGCGCATGATCATAGAGCTGAGAATAGGCATCCCGAGATTCTTTAGCTAATCGTATAGCATCTGCCAATCTTCCGGCTCCTCGTAAGCTGTTTGAGTAGTTCATTAAAGACATAGCCAGATCTCCTCGAAATTTTCCTGGGTTTTCTCTGTCGATGGAACGGTACATTTCGACACTGCTTCGAGAGACATCAACTGCCTCATTGGCGCGGCCATTGCGGTACAGGCAGTTACTAAAAATATTCAAGGACATCGCTAGATTTGCATCTGTTGCTAGCCCTCCGCCGTATACGCTTGAGATCTTCATGAAGATCGACACTGACTCTCGCGCGGACTCCACAGCTTTGTCCTTCTCGTCAATAATGGAAAGGTGCATGGAGTAATTCGTCAAAGCTGTCGCATGCAATTCATTGGGGCTATTATGGGCCCCAGACTCCATAAGCAACTTTATTACCTTTCTATCGATCTCGCAGGCGCCATGGTGAATGCCGATTCCAGCAAGCTTGACGGAGAGCTGCCCCAAGTGGTGAACGACCTGTTCTATGGAGAATTGGCTGCATCCACGAAGGAGATGCAAAATCTGGAAAACCTCCTCTTGTATGTTTTCAAGAGTAACGGTCGTATAAAAATTGCGCCTGTGGTGCGTTTCTGACAAAGTGCTTCGTGCTTCAGAAAAAGAGTTTATTCCATTAAGGCGTGGATTGGCGGAGTCAAGAGCATCAGAGAGTAATGATATAGATGCCAGTATGTCTGTATATCGATCAATATTCGAAGGTATATGCAAATCACTGATAGCCTGAGTGATCAATTATCAGACACGAATCCCATGCTGATAGAAGCACATGGCTAACCCATTGCACCATGTGCCCGTTTCTTGATAATAATGGTACTTTGTCCTCATCAAGCTGTGGCTATACAAATTTTAAGCACTGAGACGACAGAGGAAAATGTGTTTTTCAAGCTAACCTTGTGTTCTTGCTCGTATTTATGCCTGAAAGATTTGTGCTTTATCTGGGCCCATAATTTATAAACATAGACGTGGAAAGTAAAGATTAATTTGAAAGACGAACATTGGGTAATTGGCCACTACTATAGGATGTCTTGTGCTGGAACTGTGGCTCACATTTTAGTTATTCTTACTTCGAAGATAGTGGAACGAGAAAACACCAACCGTATGCAGCTGATCATGATGTGGAATAAAGAGGTACTTATTTTATACAGTGAGTCAGACAAATAGTTATCGAGGATAACAGGAGAATGAAAGACCTTAGCGTGAGTACTTCCACTCATCTCCACATCCAATGACTTTGACAACGACTATAAATTTCATTAGCATGGCTTGATTTACACATCAATTATGAACGAGAAAACACACGGTTCTCGAGCTCTGCGCAGGAGGTCCCCTAGCATTCCGCTTAGTATTAGTAGCCTGATGAACGGAGTAAACTAGTGGTCAGCATATTCATTGAAGTACCATAACGGACTAGACGAACGTCATTACTAAAGGAGGCGGAAGAGATGTGGCGTAGCTTATTTCCCTGCTCTCGGATGATATGGCCTCATAGACTATCAAACCGTTGCATGAAACGGTTTTCCATATGGAGAATTTTTTCGTTTAAAGTCTTCTCAATACGGACACCGTTCATGATCTATAGCGTGAACCCTACGTTTCAGAACAGGGACCACGGTAATAGTTCGTCAGACCTACACTAAATAATTGTAGACAATGGTTGATTTGACTTGAGATTCGTTGAATATCATCTTGGAAGTCGGTAGTTGACCACCAGGCTGACCAAGACCACGGTCCATTAGGAATTTTCAAATCAATTAAAGTCTTCAGGATCTCTTGAAGATCCCTAAATATTGAAAATTTTTATTCAATTCATGATTATCGGTAAAAGTCTCAACAAAAAAAACGTACAGACACAGCTTCTCGAGTGCATGTCGGAGTTCCGTGTTGGTCTGTGAACTTTCAGGAATTTCTTGACACGCATTCGTCAGCATTGAAAGAGGATTCAAAATTCGATGTTTCATCTCCAATCCGTATTCCTTGTTCGAGCATATCTAGTAGCCTGTTAGGAAGCTCAATTATTCGAGAGGTTGTCTAAATACTCACTTGATCATATCTCTGAGCTATCTTGAATCCTATCTTAACGAGCTGGATGACAATGTCCGTCATGATGAAGGGGACAATTGGCGTGTGCAGTCAGTACTGAGGTTTGAAGTCTTTTGAGGACTCCTGCTCTTCAACAGCATACGAGATACACGACTTGATAGGTTCAACAGACGGCATTTAGAACCTGAAGGAATAGGTACAGGGAACCCAGACATAGGTAAATATTCGTATCATAATGGAAGTGGCCCACTGGAATTAAGACAGACGGGTGAACAAAGGCGTATGATGGACCCACTGGCCCAATTATGTGCAAAATGACATTGACTGAAAACGGAAACTGAACGAGGTAGCCGGTAATGAACTTCCCCGTACTTATCTCGGGCACATTAACTCGAGAATGAACAAGACACGATGTATGCTCACATGTTATCATTCTGAACTATATAGCTTAGGGAACGGATGCGTACCTTGACTACTAATAGCAGGTCTGTACGGAAGTCGCCCTATTAATTGCAGTTGGGTTACTTATTCCTGTGGGGGGGGGAACTACCTCTTGTAATTAGTATACGCACCAATGCTCATACCGGACTTTTTCATATCTTTCGGGGTGTCGTATTAGCCTTCAAATCTGTAGCGACAATTTCTCCAAGAGAAATCTGACGGAAGCCGCATAGCAACTGTTAGCTATCATACACATTTTTTAGCAAAGTGGCGCAAAAATCTTCCGCAGATGCGGTCACTTGCAACCAGTGTCAGTGTGTGTCTGGGTCTGAGTTTAATATGATTTGAAGATTCACGTCACCAATGGGCTTGCCGACGTTAAGCCTGGAGGGAATTTGAACCCCAGAAATTTTAGGGCCCTACACGACGGTAAATCGCAGACTTGCGGCACAATGGTCTGCGCAGATTAATACCGTGAATCGTGTAGGAGAGAAGGTGAAGATGTGACAAGAATCATCGCATGGATGTAGTCATAGTTCAAATTGCCGCCGAGTCAAGACTCGGGATTCAAAATTCAAAATCAAGTATTCTCATCACATGATCCGGCGCGTGAAAAAAATGGTGCACCGTGACCCAAGGCAACTGCGTCATGACAATGCGATAGTCGCGATAAATTCTCAAGAACGTTCTACTTATCCCGCAGAATTGCAGCCTACAAACCCTATTCTTGAAAGACTAACATTTAATGCATGCACATTGCTACAGTAATGCAATCGAAAAACTAAGCTCATTTATTTATCGGCGCTGCGGCTTGCCTTGAGTGTGTGGCGTAATTTTAACATTTGTGGCAATAAAGGTGCGTAACATTAACTTGGACTGCGACAATTATGCATCGAAAGCCGAGGAGCAACGTGAAATATCGATTTCGTGAGATACTTACAGAAGACTCCACCGCGGACATCGACTGGCATGCTAATATTCATACGTGATAATTCTCAGAAGATGTCGACCTTGGAGAAATTGATGTGCATGGAATCAATAATCAGTTATGGATGTTTTAATCTCTCATCGCCGCAGTAGCACATTTTAATGATCGTTTCTCCCAGTTTGTGCCAGACGCTAGCGGTAAAATTTCTCTGCGAACGATCACGGCGTACTACAAGTGAAAATTTATTTTTATCACACATACACCGCGAGTTGTTTTTGGACAATTAATACGGAGGAATACAACGAGAACTTTCCCTAACATGTATTAGACCATTATAAGGTTTGCAGTTGGATTTCGAAGCTTCTCATCGGCGTCCGGTTGATAACAGTAGGCGTCGAAGAAGTTCCGAGTGGGCATCCGGATCAGTACAGCTCGTACCTCCTCGAAATTTCGAACAAGCCATCACCTCCGACTGTGCAAGATAGTGTCCTGATGACTTACATTGAAAACCATGACATTGACCGTTGGGCCAATGACTCCAAATTTTAAACATTCTGAGTGGATAATGCGATCTTGAGAATACTGTTGGAGGGGAGTCCATTGACAGGATGCGAATTTGGCCTGCTCACAAATAGTATCAAGTGCGGGCTTGCAGCCACGGAGGATGTGGCCAGAGAAGGTATGTTATTAAAAGAACTGCTTATGTTGTGGACAGTATCCAGGACTGGTAAGGTAAATTATCAATAAAAAAGCAGTACGAAAACGACAACAGATAGATGCGAACTCCCGCCCCTTTTGAACCGAACGAAGCCACGTTAATTCCTATCAATTCGATTAGGGTGCCTTAGATTGCTCTGCTATACTGCCATGTCATTCATATGGTCTATGATAACTATTAGTATCTAGCATTCCCCTCAGATGAGAAATACAGATCCCGTGAATATAGCGCCCTGGTTGTAAGATAAAGATTATAAGCCCCTGGTACAGGGGCAATTCAGATCCTATGCACCCCTAATCCGCTTCTAATCATCCCAGTTTTATCAGACATTCACGATCTCCCGGCTCCCCGGCAGAATCGCATTCAAGTACAACGCGGCGTCGGCTTCTTGACAATGCAGAACGCCCCCCGAACGTGCTCCAAGTTCGTACGCCACGAAAGAAGATGAACGACATCGCGAAACATACTCAAAACCACCATGACGGGGCGGTATGCCTTCATCCAGAGGACCACGAAGTCGCACATGACACTGACAGATAATCGACGACTCCGAACTCGTTATCCGATGCGGAGAATGTTACTGCTGTGGGTATCCGGGGCCCAGGAAGGGTAGGAGTGCATTGTGAAGTGGAGGGATATGGATCTCTGTGCGAGTTCTACCTCGCTTGACTCTCAGAAGGGGGAGCATAATCGACGACGGGGATCAATAATACGTACTTCAACTCGTGTATGTAGAAGTACCAGAGCCAGAGGGTAAATGCAAGGGTCGCGCGGGAAAAGAGACTCCTTCGACATGCGCAGTCCAGATTCCAGAATGTCTTGCAAACTGCAGAAATATGAGGTCAAGTTGTATATATAGATGGGTATCACCTAGGGTCGAACTTCTTCAAGTCTTCAGAATACCTTTAGTGAGAAGGAAATTCCCGACATGCTTTCACGACGCAGCTGTAAGATCGAGTGGCAGACGGCCAGCAAAGCACCATTTCCAAGGGGCAGCATTTCCGATCGCAGGTAAATATAGCTTCTCCAGAGCCCAGCGTGTCGTGTGCGGTGTCGTTCAACTTGGAAAGACGCATCCAAAGCCATCCCTCAGAAGCTAGTACCCTGAAAGTGGGAGAGCATCACAGGACGGTACCTAGTGCTCTATTGCGTTCTTTTGCTCCTAATATCAAGGGCTCCACGGCCGAAGAAGCTGAAGTGTGCGCATCGATCCGCATCATCTCGTCATAGGATTTGATTGCTGCCTTGCGCATGTCTGTGCCAGGCCTTGAAGGGCAGATGATGTGGTGTAGGGAAGGTTCTGGCCCCAGTGGCGATAGCGATAATAGCACAGCGAAGTCTGGAAGTCTCCATACTTACATATTTGCATTGAGTACCCCGGTCCCGCCTTGGCTGCGTTTGAAAGCTCGAAATGGAGTGCTAACCATGTCAGGCATCGCTGATGAACGGCGGCCTTAGTCACGTGCCGACCGCTGGGTCAGTTATGCTTTCTCAGATTTCTGAGAGGCGCGCTGGGGAACCGGAGTTTGGGTGTGGTGGTGGTAGTGCATGAAGGTGACTGTGGTGTTGCAGTAATGACCGCGGAGAGGAGAGCGGTGGGACGAGAGGATTAGCAAGATGGGAGTATGTACCTATACAGAATTATAAATAGGCACGGGAGGCGGAGCTTGAGGTAGGAACGTTGGTTGTTGTAGAGAAGAAGAGGACACATCCAAGAGACACTTATTGAAGGCTCATCGCAGCGCCCAACAAATAATGTACTTGGGGTCGTCGGGCGATGGAGGAGGTACATTGCAAGCGGCGTCGGCATCAATTCAGCCAGGTTCTGCAAGATCGTCGCAGGTGATACCCACGTGGCTTCCCCGATCAAGGCGTACTGATGTTGTACCATGCAAAAAAAGTAATAAGCGGAAAAATGTCAAAATCCAATTGTCCCAACCCCTGAACGTATTTTAGGTTCTCTCTCCATTCCTCCTCTACCGTCGATACCCAGGATCATCCTAGACGCTAATAGCTGTTCTACATATTCTCCTTTCTCCTTCTGCGCCATTCATACTACCCAGAAGAACTCACCAGCACCGCTCGCCCAAACCCCAGCTATGACCATAGACAGCACGACGACGAATATGACTGTCCCCGCACGGCGGCGGCGCCACTCTGGATCCATTGACAACACTGACCACGCCATTATCGCCACACCGCACCCCACCAAGCCCACTGGTAGCAGCAGGACGGGCATCATCCCCCCGCCACGGCCAAAGTCGACCCCAGGCGAGCGCCCCGCCCAGCGTCGCCGCCAGAAGAGCCCGACACACTCGTCCGACTCAGAGCCAGAGCTAGAGCGGGAGATGCAGGTCGATGTGGAAGAGGAGGAGGAGGAGGATGTGGAGGATGCAGGCAGGCACGGTCCAGCCGCAGCCGATCACGCTTTTCCCCAAGTCACGCCTTCCGCGGATCCCATAAAACCCCTCGTCGTTACTGCCATCCTCAAAAACCCCTCCCCCCCGCGTACACACCCGCGCGCCGGCCCCCGCGCCCCCCCCCACCCACCCCCGCCGCCCAACAAGGGCTACCACCCACACCACCCCCCCCACCCCCCCC